>JAZKJV010006052.1:0-67312 GCA_037367405.1 Ottelia alismoides | reverse complement strand
TTATCTATAACCTAGTCGTTCATGAAGCTTCATAATATTCATATTGTATGAATTGAATGAAGCATGTATAAATGTTGAAATGCTCTTATATTGAAATCTTTTGAGTTCATCATAAGATATCCTTTTATCTTAAGCAATGGTTGTTTATAGATGAAGGAAGTACAATGGAAGCATGGGTCTGACTCAAGTAAGAAGGAAAGTCAAAGAGTTTACTGTACTTCTGTGACTTCCATATGACATCCAAAGAGTAGGATGAATGCCAATACTACAACAAGCTGGTGTGCTAATAGTATGACTATCAAGTCTATGCAGGATACTTAGAGAAGGACTTGGATAGTGCATCAAAATAATCTACATCTACATAACATCACTGAAATTGACTTACTTATAAGGTAAGATCAATGTCTAGTAATTGTATCTCATTCTTCTAATGATATTTGCAATTGGTTGCACATGTGTTTAGAAGACTGGAACATTTGATATTAAGGTTTAATAGTCATCCACATGGATATTGATGCAATGGTTGCAACAATCTATATTGGATAGATATACTTCATAATTTCAGTGGGTAGCCCTTAGTACTAGAGAATGTCTCTATGACATAGATATTAGAATACACTCATTATTTATTTCTAAATGTTGGAAATAAACATAAACTCTAGAATAGACATATCATAAAAAAGTTGCGATGGATATATTTTAGATAGTAATCTGGCATATGGAGGACTCTACTAAATCAAAAAAAAATAATGAATAGTTCATTAATATTTTTAATACTGAAAATTAAATCTTAAAAGATTAATAAGAGGATGAAGATCATTTGACAATGATCTGACGTCAAGCCTTGGACATATGTCTGTTGATGAGATAAAAAGACTAGTAAGAGATGAAGCTTTAGAATGTATGAAATTTAAAATCTTGCATACTTGTGAATATTGTATTCAAAGTAGGATGTCCAATACACTCTTCTTTAGGAATGGTGTAAGATTCCAAGGTATTCAAGATCTCATACGTATTGATGTATGCACATCTTTATCATAATAAATATTAATGGTATGTGATATCCATTTATGATTATTTATGATATGAGACTTCTTCTCTTCACCTTAGAAATGTTCAAAGATTTCACAATTTTGGTTTAGAACCAAAGTTTGAAGGAAGATGAAAAGAATTTGATCTAATGAAGGTAGCAAGTACCTATTAGATTAATTCAAAGAATACCTTATGGAGACAGGAATATCATTCCTATCTCACTTCTCCTAATACACCTAAACTCAATAGAGTTGTAGGAAGATACAATTGGATCATGTATGACATGATTTGATCAATGATGAATATTAGCATAATTACCTCTTAGTTTCCAGGTACATATGTAGTAGAGACTACAATATATATCCTTAATAAGATTCCATGTAAGTAAGCTGGAATCTAGCACCTGAGAATGCTACTTCATTAGGAATATAAAGGATGGTATTGGATACCTACTTTATGACCTTGATATTCTTAAAAGATCTCGCAATGGAAATAAGGATCTAGAAGAACATATGTAGCAAAATCCATCTAATCCGAAGTATTAGAGAATGAGGTGAGCTAATAGAGAATAATTGTGCCAAAAAATTGATGCATTTTATTATGCTCAAAATTGAAAAACACTACGATTGTGTTCGAAATTAGAGGACGAGGTTGCATCCTAACAGATAATTACATGTGTTGGAATAGGACAAGGAAAAATACTATAACACAACACTCCTGCAGATCTAATAAGTCAAAGTTGAGCTCCTTGAGGCTCACCAGAGATCAGGAAAACCTCTATCCTCTTCGGTGCCTAATAAACGCCAAGCAAACATAGAAAAAATCCATTTAAAAATGAGCAGCAATGAACCCTCCTCACAATGTGGCATGTCATGAAATTATCACCATTTAATATAGCATTTCTTATTAAGTAGATAATATGCACTCATATAGGTAGACATTAGACAAAATAGCTATTCACAACATTCTCACCATGTTGTTCTACGAAAGGTATTTCTTCAGTAGCCACACATACATCGTTTGAAAAAGGACCGAGACAATGACTACAACACAAAAAAGAACTTGGACAGTAGTTGAAGAATGGTAAAAAAACCCAGCTAAGATGGTCCATTTGAAAAAAGGTTGGTTCCACGATAGGAATGGTAAAAAGCCAGATAAAGAATGAGTTCATGCTTTCTAAATGATGTGTTGATGACATGCCCTCGAAGAAAACATGTTTGAGATATACATGTATCCACATTTTTCGCAATTCACACATATTGTGAAGCCAGCTCTTTTCTATATTATTATGCTTTATTTGAATGTCTTTCCATCAATTCTCAAACTTTTCAATACTTCGACTTCCATGAATCCACTTCTCATATTCATGCTCAATTTTTTTATAACACCGCAATTGATGCAAATGAATTAGTGCATTCTTTCTGATATGCCAGATGCAAAGCCTGTGTCGTTTTAGGGAATACCAAAGCAATAGCTTCGCACATAGCTAGATCTTGGTCGATGATTATAGCAACAAGAAACTTCACATGCATACAATGCAACCATGTACGGAATAACCAAATAAAGGTTTATGTAGTCTCACTTGCAAGCAAAGCACATCCAAGCAATATTGATTGCATATTATGATTAATGCGTGTAAACGATGCAAATGGTATTAGAAATTTGTTGGTTCTATGCGTAGTGTCAAAACCACCACATCACCAAAATGTAAATAAGATCTCGATCGCCGATCGACCCAAAAGACACTTCACAACATGTCAACATCGACTTTAAAAAAAATCGTTGTCTAAAGTCATCTTGTCTTAAAAATATATAACAACAACCATACACTCATGACTAATATTATTCTTCTGATTGGGTTTGATTTGGTATTTACAAACTTGACTTGTGATATTCTGCTCACCAGATGCACTCAGAACATTGGAGATTTTGGAAGCACCTAGCTCACAACCACGCAACTTCTCAATCAGTCCATTCGCACAAGACGAAATCTCTTTATGTGATCGTAACTTCTGTACTTTGGAGGGACTAGTAAACACATGATTATGCTCTTCTTGAAAAGTTCGAACCACCCAAGTCTCTTCATCATCCACAGATGCATGAATGTGTGCTTGACAACTATCTCTAATGTCATGTATACGCTTCACCTCACATCCCTCTCTTCTTTTGCCATTCATATCTTTAAAACTGTCCTTAGAACAATCATTTTTTCTTGCAATAGGGAGATTGGTATGCTCAGATCGATACAATTTATTTTTGTGTATGGAGAAATCAAATGTTCTTACATATGAATTGTAAAAAGCTATCAGACCTTCGTCCAAACTAAACTTCATGTGATGGATGATTTTCCAACATTGACGTCCATCTCTTTTGTTTTTGCTTCTACATATTTATCTTGGTCATTAGAACCACAATCCAAAGCTTCACATTGTACCTCAGTGGCATAATTGCTCTTTCCTTAGATACTCATTTCTTGCATGACTTCAACACTCATTTCACCTAAATTCGAAAGATTAAACTGCAACTTTTGACACAAAATTAATAATGTTATCAACGAATAAAAGATAAAAGTTGATACGAACCATGTACATTGGGGAACTTCACATGTTGACATGAACAAACACTAATCACATGGCTAGTTCAATTGTCAACTCATTCTAGGGTCCTATGATTTTCAATACATAAACCTCTCCAATATGATAAATAGAGTTGTCTAAAACATGAAGCCAAAATCAACATCTTCCATATTGCAGCTCTGCTTGACATACAAAGCCAAAACTCACCCTTAAAATCCATAAAGATGCAGAGAGTCTATGTTCCTCTATATTTTATATTTTATTCTCCACAAATTAGTCTTGTGGAAAATCAAATCATTCTAACACAACGTTGGTCGAAATAAAAAAAATCAGAGGACCATGTTGTACAACAAGGTCCGAAATCATAAGCATCATGATATTCATCAAGGGCTAAAATCACGAGGATATCTCGATACCTTTGCAATGATCATATAATGTACACTACACGTAGCTTGAAACAAAAAATGCAACAAGAATGATGGTTCAACACCTCGGAGAAGTCGTCTTGCTCGGAGGCTATGAGTGAGAGAGGTCGACGGTGAGGAGTATGCGGCTGGGGCGCGAGGGCTCCAGGGGAGCACCAACATTGGGGAGAGGTTGTGAGGGCTATGCAGGATTTGGGAGGAGGGGCGTAAGGGTGTGGGTGAGAGATGGAAGTGGTGGGGAGCATGCATGTGGGGGTGCTAGGGTTGTAGGGAGGCACCGTTGGGGGTGGGGGGGGGGGGAGGCAGCGAGGGATGGGGTATGCTGCAGGGGGATGCAGGAGGAGGTGCATGTGCGTACGAATGGTGAGAGACATTGGGGGTTGGTCATCTACTGTTCATCTAGGCGTAATTGGATGATTGGGAGACCGGGTGCAGCCAATTGGCTGCACCACCCAACTCAGCTTCACTTTTCCCGTAATTATATACTTTCCAAAGGCATATATTAATATATCGAATTCATATCTTACTTCATAAACAAGACAACTATGTATGGAAGTCTATATGACCCCGAAACATCTCACGAGTGATCTGTATTTCTCGATTCATCAAGTATGAACTGTATGATCCCTTTGAGAGATTATACATCTCATATATCCTCATATGCAAACCAAAGGGCCAGTATATGGACCTTGGTAAGGTCTTCAACCTAATGATATGCCTAGTGTGCACATTTAGGCATATAAATGTATATGTTTTTGGTTAAAGGATGTGTGCTTGATCATGACTCTTGTGATTCATGTCTTAGTTTATCTTGAGCTCATCAAGTTAACTTTTTAACTTGATTATTGTGGCACCTTCGAATCTCTATTTATATGTAGATGACCTACATCAAGAGGTCAATCATAAATTAATCTTTAGAGAAAGATAGACATCTCTTTCACGGACCGGATATCATTATTGAATATCGTATGCTAATGTCAGTTGTGTCCTCCCAACTGCATGGTATTCAATATGGCCACAGTACATAATCATAATAGTACAAAGAGATCTATAATTAAGTGCATTGGTAAAACATTCACTTCAGATGGACATGGAATACATAATAGCTTTTATTGTTTTAATGGGTTACCATGGGCTTACAAAGTCCAACATGAAAAGGGGGTAGAAGTCGTAGAAGGGATGGAAGAACATGATGCAATCGTTGAGACGGGGTGTATGTCAGGGACATGGGCGACGAGGCTGTCGGAGTAGTCGTGGCTGCGATGGTCGATGGTGCATACGATGAAGCTGCCAGACTCAACGAGGAAGACAAGGTGAGCTACACGAACTAGCTGGACTCATCAGTGAATCCGTGGACGATATAGACAACGATGCGGGACCAGATGGGGGGCAGCGGCATCCACTACTGAATAAAGATGTTGAGTCCCTCCCCATTGACAAAGGTGGCGAAGAAGTGTGCCATCGAGTGTTGCACGTAGAACTCCGACATGCTCAGGTTCCAAAGGGGATCTTCTCCTAACCATGTACATTCAAGGTATTCTCATTATCTAACAACAAATCATTTGTTGTCACACATTGGTTTCCATGAAGGCAGTGCGAACCATTTGCCACAAAGAATGCCATATCAACGTGTGACAAATGATTTTGTCGTTTCATGATATTGTGAGAATTATTTCCAATCTATGCCCTAAGCATGAAATATTCTTGATGGGATGCCCCTTGGGAAATGTCTCTTCTCTCTCTCTCCAACTTCAAATCATGGCTAAATTGCAGAATGAAGTACATGTTAGTGGTTATCCAAAATAATGAAATGTTTATTCCTTTCATATATCTCTCTTTTCCCCTCTCTATCCGAACATCTATCTCCTGTCCACACCTGTACGCCCCCTCCCAATAGAGAGGATCCTCTGTTGTAGGGTCTGCTGCAGCAGACTCTGTTGTAGATCCTACATCCATCCGATTACCTATTCTTGGCCTCAAGATGTGCGCCCACTATCCCCGACCCCCTAGGAGTGCCGTTCGATTCTCATCCGATGCTCCCTGCCCTTTCCAACACATGCTGTAATTTCTATTTACAACAGACGATCGACATCCCCCTCCCAAACCCATGCATCGAGAAGTGTTATCCGGATCCATGTCCTCCATCCGCACCGTGACGTGCAATATCACCTTCCTTACACCGAGGAGGAGGATAACATGCGATCTCTTCAAGACGCTACCTTCTTCCCTCTTCCATGTCTACCTCCTTGTCCCTTCCGATCTCTCCCTCAATCGTCGTTATGCACACGCGCCTCTCGTCGTCGAGGATCCTCTCCACCTTAGCACTTTGTACACATTCTCCCCTTCTCTTAGCACCAAGAACGCCACTTTACTCTGATAGCCTGGGAGAAACTCGGCCTCAAGA
The DNA here is from genome assembly GCA_037367405.1 of Ottelia alismoides. NCBI lineage: Eukaryota > Viridiplantae > Streptophyta > Magnoliopsida > Alismatales > Hydrocharitaceae > Ottelia > Ottelia alismoides. The sequence continues at coordinate 60,875 of JAZKJV010006052.1, read as the reverse complement.
TATACAAATCCTTCGCATAGGTAGTGTTGCAATACAATATCATTTTATCTGACATAACTATTTGTGATGTGGTCTATTCAATTGAGGAATGTTCAAACAAAATCAGATTGAAGAAACATTATGTCTTGTCTATGTAACCGTGGGAAGCAGAAGGAGCCAATGGAAGAAGATTGGGGGAAGATCAATACGATATGGGGGGAAAGCAGGAGCAGGTGTGTGGTTATGTTAGTCGTTGCACAACGAGAGCATTATATATGTTTAAATATGCATGCCTCTATATAAGCTCCATATTTTTGCCTCTACATAAGCTCCATGATCTATGTATCAATACACACCGTTTCTTTTATATTTGCATGTTTGTTTGGACCAGTGATATGAAGATTGACACCTTTTTTATATTAGATTATTTTTCTGACGAGATGGTGTCAGGTAAAATAATACTTACTTTCTTGAAGAACATTTGTCGCCCATCTAATCCCAACCAAGTTATTATCTTTTCAATTGTTTGTCTTTGTCTTCCTCTACTTGATGCTAATAAATCATCAACACATGTGCAACCATTGGAGGCTCGTGAAAAAAGTGAGATGCGCATGAAATGGGAGGGACTGCACAACACAATGGTGTAGCATATGATGGTCGAATGTAGTACAAACAAACTTATATTGTTTTTTTATCATCTCAAGTTTGTGTTCCTTCATGTTAAGGGGTGTTTCACATTTGCATTGGGATGGGAAATATGTAGTCTGCATGCTCATCTTCTGGTGCGGTGCTAGAGTTGCACATTTATTCAAGTACCATTGTCAAATATTTAAGATTCTTTATCCATATGTACACTCCTCATAACAATATCACCTATGTGTTGACATCCCTCTCGTGCTGCTTGAAGATCATCTCCTCCTTCTCGTGCACATTACAGCTGCTCTTGTTACTCGAAGGCTACCTATTGCGCAAAAGCGTTTGTCTATAAGTTGCACCTTTCTCCTCTATTTGCACCAGTTGTCTTTTCTCTCTCTCTCTCTCTCCATCTAAAGTATGTAATAAGATGTTCGACTACCTTTGCGATTAATCGCTTCCGTTTGAGGCAACCCAAGTATGTTGGATAAAGTGAGGTGGCCCTACCGTTTACCATAAAGAAACTCATTTGCTTTTCACATGTAATACTTTTTCTATTAAGTTTTTATGAATATATACATACACACAAAAAAAACTAATTGGTTTGTTATGAATATCTACATGATCAACTGTATCTTAGTCTCTCATCGGCGGTCTTAATGACTGTCAATAGTAGTTACATGTTTTGTGTATAGGAAGGTATTAGCCTTTATAAATGGGAACCCATTTACAAGAAAATCTAATATCCACTTCTCCAACATACAACAAAGGAAAGTACCCATTAATTACTTTTTACGATGGAGGGATGTTGTATTTATCCATTAGAGAAGAACAAAATCAAATAACAAGAGTATCACAAATACTCTCAAAAAATATTTATTTATGCTCTTCAAAGCTTTCGACACAATGCCCTCTTTCTCTGCATAGCAGGACAATTTTATGACTTTTTGTCCGGTCTTTGATTATTTTCTATTTAATATCACTCCGTTAAGATTTCAATAATCATTACACTTCTATTTCGATTTATGCGATGAATATAACTTTAATAATGATTTGCATTGATACTTACTCATTTTGCACGACAAATAATAATATTAGAAGCTTGTATATTCTACTGTTTTAGACGTCGAGCATATTTTTGAGATTGAAATTATTTTAATGTTCTTTACAACTGATTAATGTTGAATATCCATTTCATCACTTTTATTCTTTCATTTTGGCCTTTAAACCCTAACTAAATGCATGTAAATATCAATATTTTACATAAAACAACACATATTATTTATTGTATAAATATTGTATGAAGTATTGTATTTAAAGCCAAAATAAAATAATAAAGAAAATAAAAGAAAAAGAAATGAAATACCAAAGGTATTGAATGACCCTAAACTTCGAGTCCTAGGCATCATGATGACTGTATCGACAAGGAATAAAGTACGGGGAGATAAGGGCCAAAAATACAATAAAACCCTATTTTTTAAATCTCCAATGAGCTATTTTGGGACTTATTTTTATTCTTTATTATTTATACATCAAATTGATAAATTTTGTACATGAAAGTTGTAGATAAAAATATATGGGCCATCTATATATGTTTTCAAAAAGGCTTTCCCTCTTCTAGATTCCTTTTATGCTCTTGGACCCCCATCGTGAGAGAGTATGATTGACCAATCCAGGAGGGTTTCGAGATGAGTCATGGGATCATTGACCAAAGGGTGCAGACCTACTACTAATTGTGCTTTCTATACTTAGGATAAAAATCCAAAATCCAAACTTTCCAGACTTGTATCCCCTCCATATGAACTCAAAATTCATCAAAATCATCTTTAAATGTAAATATTTGTTAATTAGCTATTTAATGAAGGTGGTTTCACTTAATTTTGGAGTTAAGATGCAAAATTTAGGTTTTGGACCTCTATCATACATTATACCTGAATAAAATATTCATTTTATTTATTCCTAATATTCTTTAATATTTTTTATTTTTATAATTTTATAAATATTATTTATAACATATGTACATAACTAGAATAAAATAAAACCATTAAAAATACACTAAAATAAATAAGTATACAAAAATACATAGATGAATTGTACACATGTATACCTATATAATAAATAGTTATAACCAATTAAGTGTACATATCATATCAAGAAATTAAAATAAAATATATTTATGTATATTTAATGAAGATATAATTATATAAATTATGTATATATAATAATAATCTAAAATACAAAATAAAAATAAAATACATATTATATAGATGAATATACTTATAATTCTACTTGTAAAAAGTAATTCATAATAAATTAACTTGTAAAAATAAATAAAGAATCATAATAAAATACTACATAAAATTATAATTATTTTTTAACGTTTAACCTAAAATTAATAAAGTCATTTATTAATTTAATTTGAATTAATAAATAATTTTATTTTCGTTTTGTCCTCTTCCTGGCCATGTGGACCAATGAAGGTGCGGTCAGAGTTGGCCCGGGTCAAATCCATGTCCCTCATAGGTCTCCGTTTGGCAGACCTATGCACCTGTTTTCCTCAAATTTCTTCACTTGATTCTTTCATTCTTCGGGAGAGATTCCTCACGACTTCTCTTCCTTGATCAACGATCTTACATGTCGAAGCTTTGCGTTGACTCGAGGAGCGCTGTATCGAGCACCATTCCCCCATCCAAATCTCGCATGTACATATACCCCTCGCTGGAGTTCCTTCACTTTTTGATCCCTTACCCTGGTTCGAACCCCTCAGATCCTTGCTTGCTGAGTTAAGAGAGGTGACAGCTCTCTTCTTGGCCGATATGCAACGTGTTGTATGCATGGGAGGAGGTTGATCCATCTCAGCCGACCACTCGCCACCATGAGCTTTCGAGCTCCCTGGTTTGATCTCACTTTTCTTCGCTTTCTAGGTAGTTTTTAATGTTAGTTTTTATTTATTGTATTTATTTTGCATTTTAATTGACCTTAGTAGCGTAAAAATCCACTCCCATAGTTCACTGGAACTCTGCTTTGGCAAGCCTTCCATTGTCCATTGTTTATTCTCCGACTCGTCGACCACCTCCATTTCATGCCCTTTCACTTCACCTATGCCTAGGTTCCTCCGTTCAACCTGATCCTACCTAGATCAGGAGTTCATCACATCTCCTCCACCGCTCATCGAAGAGCTCTCCTTCGACCTCATCTCCGCCCATTTCCACCTAATAAGGCCCCTATGGTCCTTCTTATTGCTTGGTTGTGTTGTCTTTGCAGGGAATGGAGGGCAAATACCCCATCTGGGTCGATCTTTTTCGTGGACTTGGTTCCATGTGTAGAGCCTTTTCTTTGAGCTCCTAAGCCCTGTCGTCAGGGTCTGGAGACCTTCTAAGCATGCCAGCCGCTCTGGAGCCACCTTGCACTCATTTTGCACCATGTGGTAGCAGAAGGAACTGTCAGAGGAGAGGGATATCACCGGAGGAAGCTCGCCCAATTGGAGCTTCCTCCCTTTCCAGCCTCAGCCTCCGTCGTTCGATCAAGAGCCTCATCCATGTGCAGTAGTAGCCATCGGATCCAAGCTCTAGCTACATCTGATCCCCGTTAAGGATCTAATATCGGCCATCATCGCGAACCGAAATCGCTCATCCATCGCGTGCCACACATCCAAGTGACGTACTCCGACCATCGGATCACCCAGTGTTGGTAATTTTACCTTATACCCATGCACATTTTGTATTTTATTTTTGATCCAGAAACTTTCTTATGTGGTTATATTTATTTTGTAAAATTTACAGTTTGATCCTTGTACTATTCATATTTGCACTTAGGTCTAGTTCGCGTCACCTCACATATCAGTGCGCGTGAGGGGACTAGACATTTTGCACCTAAGCTCTTGGATTATTTTTATTTCCATTTAGTCATGTAATTTCTAATTTCAGTATTCAAACTTTTAGAGAAATTGTACAAAGGACCTCGTACTTTTTTAATATTGTAATTATACCCCCGCCATCGTATATTAAATTATTTAATTTGGGTAGCCTTTGGCCCTAGATATCTTCCAGGGGTTCGGAAAACACAGAATATTTTTGATTAATTGGTTTGGTTCCTTTCCAAGCATTTATTTTTATTTTCTTTATATGCTTTATTAAAATAAATTGCATCTAAAATTGTAGGATAATTATTTTAATCACCCAATAGTATCATAAATCACATATATTTTCTGTGGGGTATTTAATTTAATTTTACTATTTTTGAAAAATAAAAAACATTGCATTTTTGCATTTGAAAATACATAAAAATTATAAAAACCTTTTGAAAAATTCCAAAAAAGTTATATTTTGTTTACTATTATATGCTGCAACTGCAGAACAAAAATTCTTAAAAATAACAAAAGAAAAACACTAAAAATTTAAAAGCTCCAAAATCCTTATAAAAATTCTCAAAAATCTTTTACAAATTTAAAAATATTTATTTATATTTCTGAATTAAATATTCTATTATAGATTAAAAATAATTTTGAAAATTTGGGATATTTAGCCATTTTTAAATTCCAAAACAATTCAGCCTATTAACATAAGTCACTATTTTGACATTTTTAATCATTTAAAAATCCCAAAAAATAAAAAAAATTATAAGAAAAATACCAAAATAGAATAAAATATAGAAAAGATAAAAATATTACAATTCCTTATTTTTGAGTATTTATAGTTATATCCATAAATATAAAAGCCTACATCTTTATATATAGCTATACTTACTTATATAATCTTTTATAATTATTATAATTATTAAAAATACCAAAACCTTATGAAAATAAAATGGATTGTACCTTAGTGCATCTTTCTAATTTTGTTTTCATTTTATATTTTTATTATCTATATTGTCTGTATTATATTTATATATTATAATTAACTAAAAGAAAAGAAAATTAAAATCAGAAAATCAAAAAGAAAATAAAAATTATAAAATAAAAAACAAATAAAAAATATATATAATTAAACACCACAAAAAATACAATAAAAAAGAACAAGAGGATAATTTTGGAATTAATTTTTCAATCTATCTTGTGTGCTCCCCGTGTTTGGCCTCTACAATACTTGCACCTATACACAACTTTTGTAGAATTATAATAAATTTTAACTCCACAGTTTTCTTCACATTGCTTGATTTATTTTGCGGGCTAATTGTTGTTTGAATCACCTTTTGAGCAGCCGCCACAATGACAATATCTTCGCCTTGTGAGGATATTTTAGACCCTCACCTAAAGCGTCTAAACAATTACTTTACCAAAATAATCTTATCAAAATGGAAAAAAAGCATATTCAAAATAAATAAGGAATGATGCTTATTTTCCATTGACCGGTATGGAGGACCATCGAACATGGAAGCCTTTATGATCTTTTGGTTGAGGTGCATATACAAGTTTTTCAATCTATCTCTCTATACATATATGTTGATGTGAATGTCATATGTTGCCAATTTTTATCATCATAGATGAAGATAACAATGACATTTGATATCGATGATATTGCTTATGTAACCTTTAACAATGATTCGAACTCCCTTCTAATCACCCCAACAATATTTTACGAGGAAGAAAATTATTTGGCTTCATTTGTCATACATGTCTTCCTATGCAACGCACTAGATACTTACTAGTTGCATATAATACTGCGGTAGTTATTCATGACCATAATAATTAATCGAGCCCTAATCTCATTCCATTGCACCAACCCACCCACCTCACGCCCTCCTTTTTTTGATCCCCTACTTAGGGTTGTCAGCGGGTCAGGTTTGGGGCGGGTATCAATATCCCAAACTCATACCCGTTTATAAAACCACTCGTCCATTTATTAAATAGGTAATTCCTAGCGGGTACCCATCTATCCAATAGGTATCCATGTACCCAATGGATAACAATGTATTTAGTAAATATCATAATAAACATTCACAACAAGATAAATAAATCGAATCATATACGATTATTGACAATATCTAAATTATTAAGATATAAACATCTATATACATGATTTATAATGAACAATAATATGAAATCTGAGATGAGAGAAAAGTATGCAGCTTATCAATTTTTGATAATTTCTGGAATGATAAATCAATAATCTACTACTGGTAATCAATGATATGTAATTAGTAATTTCTTATATAACTTGCTTTTTTAATCGATCTAAAAAGCAACAAACGACTCCCGATATATAAAAATAGCATCCGACGTGAACAAAATTATTTAACAAGGTAATATAGGATACTTACCTTATATGTGGAGGAATGGAAGGGATACGAAGTAGGTTGGATCGTTGGAGGCGTGCAACATCGACGATGCACATGAGAAGATCAGAGGGCACACATGTAGTGTTGACACGAATGCGCAGCAATGCACGAAGATTGGCATCGCATGGGATAAGCGAAGCACGTGGGAATGGAAATTCCGATAAGGGAAGACACGCTGAAACGAGCACACGAGTTTGTGACATGCCTTTTCAGTTCCCATAATATCTGTTACACTACGTATTCCAATGTTGTATAATTTTTCTTAAATATCTTCACGTGAATCATAGTAATTAACCAACATCTTTCCTTCATTAACAAAAGAATTTTACATGTTAATTTATGTTTTTAAGAATCTAATTTTTTATTAATTGTTGTTGCATGGATCATATTCTTTGTAAGTTTTTTAGCCATGAGTGTCGAGTTCGTGACCTGAGTGATAAATTAAATGTTATTTATACATGCATATATGTATTTATATACACACATTGTTCGATTTGAGCTGGGTTCGAATTCGAATACCAACATGCAATCTCAAACCCGTTACTCGCGTGGGGATTAAAGTTAAAACTCAAACCGATCCAAACAGATTCGTTCAAGGATTCAATGGGTTCGGTCGGATAATCACTTGTCAGACCTAGATTGACATCCCTACCCGTACCGCATCCTCCCTACGTTCCGCTGCCTCTGCCGCTGCTCCCTAATAGGGATGAGCATCGGGCCGGGTCGAGCTGGGCTCAACCCAGCCTAGCCTCAGCCCGGTTTCAATTTACGGGCTCTTGGCCCGGGCCTAAGCCTGCCCAAATTCTGAAATCACGACCCAAATCCGAGTCCGGCCCGCAAAGAGTTGGGTTGGGCTGGTCCCGTTATATTTTAAAAAAACTTCTTGAGAGTTCATTGTACGATGTCTATGCAGAGAGAATGAGATTATGCACATCTTCAACAATTTTAACTGAATCAAACAATAAAATATGAAAGAAAAACTATTATGATAACAGAGATTATTCAATATGTTTAGTCAATTACATATTTTGAAGTGCTGAACCCTTTTATGGGGGTAAAATCTTTGTTAAGTTATTGTTTGCTAGGAACCCACAAATAAATAAATTTAGTGTTAAATATTAAATAGAAATGAGGTTGTTTAGAAACTGAGAAAAGTTCTGCACTCGTAGATATTCGAGAGATAGAGCAAATAAAAGAGAGGTCGGAAGTTGACCACTCAAATTATTGAAGCTCAAGTCCCTGTCGTTCATCATGAAAAATATAAGGTGTTGAAAAATATAAGTCTTGCTCAGCGAGTAGATAACTAATACAATAAATTATGCTTCACAGATGATACAAATGTATGAAGAAAACTTGTAACTCATACGGACAACATCGACAAATTTGACCGCATCTCCGATTCTCCATGCATATCTGTATGTGTGAGGATATGCGTGTGTAATAAATGCTACCAGCGGGAGTGGGAGGACAGGAGGGTGAGGAGAGTCGAGGATGGAGGTGGGCTGTGGACGACGTCGCAACATAGAGCTGGTCGCCTAACGCCTGATCGAGGAAGGGAGGGGAGAGGGGGGTGCTGGGATGTGCGGTTGAGGGGAGGGGGGTGCTAGACCCGGATCGAGTTCGGGCCCATATTCATACCTACAATAGGATCAAAATTTAGATCTTAATTCGGACCGGCCCACGAGACTTCGAGCTCGAACCCAAACTAGCCCGAATCCGATCTGAAAAGAGAATCCAGCGGAAAAACAAGTTAGGCGCCCCTATAATGACACAACTTTTTAGATCTTGATTTGAATTCGGGCGGGCGCCCATTTATGATACGTGCTCGGGCGGACGGCGGGTTTTGTCGGGCCGGGCAACGAACTGGGTCTGGCCGGCCCGATATTTTGCTCATCCTACGGAGTCCCTACACAACTGCCTCCCTCTTCCGTCGTCGTCGACGCCATCCTCCTCCTCCTCCTCATCGGCGCCGTCGACGCCGTTCTCTCCCTCGTTATTGATGTCGTCCTCATCCTTGTCGTCGGCGACATGGATACCGTCCTTGTCGTCATCATTGATGCCGCCATCATCCTCGTAGTCGACGCCATCTTCATCCTCGTCTCCTGGAGGCATGTATTCATTCCTACACACTCCATTTGTCGTCTTCCTCTTTCGATTGAGGGCTTTGCCCTAAATTTCTTGTCTCACCGTTGTAGCTAACTAGGTGATGCCTTCGCTTCACGTCGTCATCGTTTTCTGTTGCTTGACGAATCACCGTCTCCGCCGTAGGTATTCCAATGCGATGTGCTGATCATCATTGTTATAAGATGTAGTAGCACATCAGCGGCTTTCTTGATTTGAACTTCAATAGATGTTTAACTAAATTCTATATGTAAATGAAATGTTTTAGAATTATACCGTATGATATAATTATGGTTTTGAAGGAGAAAAAATGCTAAACATAATCAACATAATTACTTTTTTTACTTCACAGGATTAAAATCACTGTCTTATAATTGGTATTGGTTCCCCACAAACATATATTCTTTCCTGAAGAGCCCGCATCACCCTCAAAAGACAATTTTCATAAGTATGTTTTCTCTCTTCTTTAGCCTCAACAATAAAAAGTATTGTTAATAAATACAACACCTACGAGTTTCACCAAAGTATAAATGACAATATGTGAATACTGTATTATGTTAGAGACATGTAATGCAAGATAGTTATCAGATTCGTGACGTAGTTGCACCCACCTGAATCTACATTTATATATTTAGATAACATTCCCATGCATGCAGGGAACATGAGATACTACTTTCCAATCAGGATCTCCACTCCATGTAGCATCGCACCTTGTTCAGGGCATCTAGTGATATTTAGATCACGCAATGAGGCTGGAAGCCCCAAGTTTGTAAATGCTCATGTATTTCAGCAACAAAATAAGAACTACTACTGAAGAAACGTGATCCCTCCCCATATCCGAAGGTAATATGTCAGATTCTCATGGCTTACAGCCAATGATCAGAGATATAGGAAGGTGAACATGTGGCGTTCACTGCATCTTGAGGCAGATGTGTAATTGCAATGATTCCAGGGATGTAAGCCCTTTCATATCAGAAGGTAATGATGCCAAACTCTACAACCACCAATGTACAATCTGTTTTTGGATGCAGGAAGAATCAAATTGCATATTAGGAGTCTAGGAGTATCATAATATCCCAAGTGTGAGAGTATGGGTTGCAATATTGGATTCGAAAGCAATGGAAAGTGTTATTGTAAAGCTCCAAGAGGGATGATGGGAATTTTATTAGGATGTCTATGCAATTCTCCCCATCTGCTAATTGGATTTTATCCAGATCTGGAAATTCATGGGTCCAACATGGGAACTTCCTTCTTTCTAAAATATTCGAGATGAGCACCGTTTGGGCTGTAATACTTCAAGTACTCCTCCACTACTTGACCATTGCTGGTATTGTTCTCACTCCATTAAATTTATAATTTTCTTAAGAACACCTCTCCTAAGTTTGCCGTTCTTGCCTCATATTTGCAGACAGCTCCCCATAGACACGCCACTTCACTACCATTGTTTGGCACATATTTGTGAAGTATTTCTCATCTTTCTATTGAATAGGAAGTAATTAGGACAGTAAACATCTACATTTTCAATCTACTAAGGCATTATATGGCTCTTACCTCGACCTGGCTTCTTGTATAACTATTAACTTTTTATAAACTAATGTCACTTTTTGTGGTGAGTCCCACCTCGGGACCTCATCCTTTTCTTGTTAAAAAAAAGAACATCTACATCTTATTCATTCATCAAAGCTTTTAAGTTTTTTTTTTCATTCATCTCCCATCCCCGTGTTTTATGTAAATGTAACAGTGTTTGATGGGAAATGAGATGTTGGTGGCATTGGTGTGCTAGCATAGCCTGTAACTATTTCGGAGCCATTGGAGTGGCCTAACTTGTGGTATGAGATTAAAAGCATATTTGAGCCCTGAGTGGTGGTAACTAATATCTTAAAATCATTAGGATCTTTCAAGAGCTATTGCACCCTTGCGAGCTTCTTAAAATATTATTATCTTTCTGCTATCAGTTATGCTCTATATCCATTGGGTATTGATTTTTTATTTGGTTAATGTGAATTAGTTTTTTTTAAGTCAAAAATGGGGGAAACACACGTTGATGTCCGCCCCAATTCATTAAAAAAATAATAAAACAATTACAATCCTAGGAGGTTACATAAGCCAGGAATCAAGAACACCCCTTGAGTGAACAAAGACATTTTCACGGTAGAATCTTTGACTCAAAAAAAGAAGAGAATTTTTAGCCAGCCAGATGGACCAAACAAGAGCCAGGGGCCTAAGCAAAACCTTCCTCGGCGGAACCAGCATCAAAGAATCCCAGAAAGACTCGAGGTTCCGAACAGAAACCCAGCCCAGGTCGGGATCCCCCCAAAGAGGAGACATGCACAGACAGAGGAAGAAAAGGTGATCCACAGATTCAACTCCAGTCCCACAAAGGATGCTGGCGTCCGCCACCACCCTAAAAAATCTTACAGATCGATCTCTCGTCATAAGTCTCTTCCGTCTAAGAAGCCATAGGAAAAAATCGATCTTCTCAGGGAGCCCAAGTGTCCAAATGAAACATCAATCTCTAATCAGGTCATCCGTCCTCGACAAAGGAGGTCTACAAATCACCCCATAGACTTTCCTGAATGAAAAAGAGCTATCTCTCCAGACCCAGTGGTTACGCCCATCAGAGAGCCCCTCATAACTCCTCAGAGAGTCGAGCAAAAGCATGAATTCTTCCAAACGTTGATCAGAAAAGTTCGTCGAAAATAAGGGCATCCAATTTCCATCAACCCAGCAACCAACCATCCTCACCTCATGATCCGTCGTCAACGCAAAAAGACGCGGAAAATGACTGCAGATCGTACCATCCCTAGTCCAATCGTCCACCCAGAAAGTGAAGGACTCGCCATTCCCCAGGACAGGACGGAAGTGATCGTGAAAGCGTCGCAGAACCTTAGTAACCCCAACCCAGAAAGCGGACGAATGTAAGCCCGGAGCGATGACCTGTAGCGATGGACGAGAAACGACGTTGATGCGTCTGACAAGAGTACAACAGATACCCTCATCTCTCTCCCAGGTTCTGCTTACCCACTTCAGCAGAAGAGCCTCATTCATCACGTCCAGCCGCTTGACTCCAAGACCACCTGTCGACTTCGTAAGAGTGACGGTCTCCTAGTCCGCGAGGTGCATTCCACTACCTTCCAGACCCGGCTTGTTCCACAAGAATCTTTGCATAAGCCTCTCAAGGCGCTTACTTATCCCAGCCGACAAAAGGCAGGAAGACATGAAGAACACCGAGATTGTAGAGAGAACCATCTTCACTATCACCAGACGACTGCCCTTAGAGAGGATAGAATCCTTCCAACCTGAAAGTTTCCTCTACAGCTTCTTAACCACAGGTAACCAATATGTTAACTTGATTATGCTAGACATGAGTGGGAGCCCAGATAATGGATAGGGAGGGAACCCTTCTTCGTTCACAGCTCCAAGTTGCAAAGCAAACCTCCTCCTCTGAGAGCGCAAAAAGGGATTATTGTGGACTTGGCATGATTCAAGGCTAGGCCATATATTTCTTCAAAGATCTCTAAGGTGACTGCCATACCATTGGCCTCCTCCTCCCCTCCCCCAATGAAGAAAATAGTGTCATCCGCATATTGAAGGAGGGGGACAACAAAACCATCAAGCGAGAAGCCTCTCGTGATGCCAGAGCTCTGAACCCGGTCAACCATGCAAGCGAGAACATCAGAAGCGATGACAAAAACAACGACACAAGAGGGCAACCCTGCCTGACACCCCTCTGAGGCTGGAAGAAACCTCCCTCCGGATGGCTATTCACAAGGATTGCCATGGATGAGGTGGTGACGCAACGCTTCATCTAAGAAATCCAAACCTCTGGAAAACCCTTCCTGTGTAAGGCCGACTAGAGGAACCGCCAATCCAACGTGTCTTAAGCTTTGGCAAAGTCTACATTCCAAAGAGGAGCCTTTGTCCCTTTCCTCTTCCAATCCGCTATGAGCTCAGAGACCAATACCAAACTGTTCGAAATCTGCCTCCCTGGAACAAAGGCCGACTGAAGAGGGGAAATAATGTGCTCTAGAACCCTGCTCAGCCTAAGAGCAAACATGGCCTCAAATTTCAACGAAATTCGGTCGAATTTCTGTCGAATATCGATATCCAGTCAAAATCGAAATTCGACCGAAATGACCGAAATATGGGGGTCCTAGTACAAAAAATGACCGAAATGACCGAAATTTCGGTCGAAATTACACCGAAATTCCATCGAAATTCTGTTTTGGTCGATACCGAAATGGTGACCGAAAGCGACATTTAAGGCCTTGAGAGCAAAAACCTTCGCCATAATAAGATAACTTGCATTGGAGAGGGCCATCAGCATGAAATCCTCAATTCTTTCCACCGCCTCATGCTTGGGAAGATGGAAACTCGGGGAGGCAAGGAGTGCTTTGGAAGATTGATTTTGCCAAAGCGTATGATAGCCTTGATTGGAGCTTTTTATGGTCGGTTCTCAGAAGGCAGGGTTTCCCTGGGCTTTGGATTTCTTGGATGCGACGATGTGTGACCACTGTGTCTTTCTCTGTTTTGGTTAATGGCAGTTTGGAGGGGGCTTCTTCCAGCCTAGAAGGGGGCTGCGCCAGGGGTGCCCCCTGGCCCCTCTCCTGTTTGTCATGGCTGCGGATGTCCTGGCACGTATGGCTGATCGGATCATTGATGCTGGGCTCTCGAAAGGCTTTTCTAAGTGGAACCTTTCAGTGCTCTTGATTCAATTCGCTGATGACACCATCTGCTTCATTGAGGGAGGTGCTGCTGGGGTTGCTGGCATGGCGATGACCCTTGATTTATTTAGTGAGATGTCGAGGCTGTTTATGAATGGGACCAAGTCTAAGGTTATTCCTTTCGGAATGACAGAGGAGATGGCACTTGAGTGCGACCGGATTCTGGGGTCTACTCCGAGCGAGCTTTTGATAGGGTACCTTGGTCTTCCATTGGGGTTTGGGAGGGCCAGAGGTAGGGACTGGATTCCGGTTGTCGAGAGGGTAGAGGCGCGCCTGGCTGGTTGGCGTGCAGCGCTTCTTTCCAGGGGGCAGCTTGTTCTTCTCAAATCGGTGCTCTCCTCTATCTCGGTGTACTTCTTGTCGAACCGTCGTTTGCCGGTTGGGATCCGTAGGAGGCTCGATGCTTGTATGCGTAGATTTCTGTGGGGAAAGAATGGTGAGTCGGGGGGTGGGATTCACCTTGTGGCGTGGGATGAGGTGACCCGGGGGAAGCTCGAGGGGGGTTTGGGAGTAAGGCGTTTGGAGATTGTTAATGACTCTTTCTTTCTCAAGTGGGCGAGTAGGGTTTGGGGACAGGGTGGAAATTTCTTTATTGATGTTTTGCGGGAGATCCATGGGGCGGGAGGGGCAGGGGAGGAGAGGGTGGGGTTGATTGGTGCTCGAACACCATTTTGGCGTGGTGTGCAGGAGGTTTTCGTGAGGCATCGGGCGAGGTTTAAGCCGGTGCTGGGGAATGGAGAATCGTTCTTATTCTGGAAAGATAATTGGTTGGGAGGGGATCCATTGAATGCTCGGTTCCCGCGGTTGTTTGCGCTGGCAGTTGACAAGGATGCCTCAGTCGCCTCTTGCTGGGAGAATGGGTGTTGGTGCCCGCGCTTCGGGGCAAACTTTTCGGATCAAAGACTTGATGACTTTCTTTCCCTGCTTGACGTCCTCGGTGTGGCTGATAGGCCATCCGTTGGGCGGGACCATTGGGTCTGGAGGGACGACATCTTCTCAACGCGCAAGGCATATGGGGCGTTGGCTCTCGCACCGCCGGTGCGATCTGACTTCTTGGTGCGGGATGGCTGCTTTTTCTGGGGGCTGAGATTACCTTTGCGCCTTGGCTTCTTCTTATGGCTCTTCCGTAGGAGGAGGCTTTTGACAAAAGACCGTTGCTTTAGGTTCTTGGCGAATATATCCATTCTCTGTGTGCTGTGCGATTTGGCAGTGGAAACTCTTGAGCACCTTTTCTTCGAGTGCCCCACGGTAAGAGGGGTGTGGGAGGATCCGATTGTGGATTGGGTGAGAACGAATGACTTGGTGGCCTTATGTGACTCATTGTTTCTTAACATGAATCAGTGTTGCAATAGTCACCAGACCGGACCAACCGCTCTTTTCAGTGAGGTGACCGAATAGAATAACTCAGACTGAATAATAAAGAATGATATTTATTATTATATATATATATATATATATATATATTGGTTTGTTATAACTGTTTTAAGTGTAAAGTGAAAGTTAGATGTGAATAGTTTGATCGTATTTTAATCAATACTTTTGTCATGTTAATCAATGATCATACAAGTATAAATATAAAAAAATATGTACAAACATACTTTTTATAGTTAAAATAATTGAAAACACCGAACCGAATATTTCTGATTAGTCACCCGGATACCATTTATTCTTTTATTCAGTGACCGGATTGAATATCGAAAACCGACTTTTACAACACTGACAGGAATAGAGATAGAGGAGACTTATTGATTCCGGTGGCGAGGCTGTGGTCGATTTGGCTTGGGCGGAATGAGGCCATCTTCTCGAGCCAGCTCTTTTACAAGGAGAACGTGCTTAATCGCAGTGCGAGGTTGGTGGAGGACTGGGGCAGCATCTAGTTCTCGGTTTTCCTTTGGTTTGTTGGAGGCTGTTTTGCCTCTTTGTACAGTTTCAGTTTGTTTTGTACAACCTTTTTCCCTTTCTTTTTCTTTAATATATTGGGGTGAACACCGTTGAGTGTCTCCCCCTTTTATTGGGCTTAAAAAAATGCGCCTTATTTAGCTTCCCAAAATTTGCATCGCAACGGCAACACTCTTCCACTACTTGCAATACCTCACCACTAATCAAATCCAGAAACTCCTTATAAAAGCAGATAAGGAACCTATCAGGTCCCGGAACACCGTCCGAATTGAAGTCCCAAACTGCAGCCTTCAACTCTTCCATAGCGACCCTCTGAGTGAGACTATTGGCGTGGATATCAAACAACTGAGATGTGCCGGGGCCAGCCTACCTCCAAGGTCTGGCCACCGATCTTCTAGAGAACTGCACAAAATGATCAGCAATCACCCTCCCAATCTCTCTATCCCCCTCGACCCTGATGCCATTCACAACCACCGAACGGATAGCGTTACCACGCCGCCTCCCGCTAGCCACTCTGTGAAAAAATGCAGTGTTCGCATCCCCCTCCCTGAGCCAAGTGAGTCGAGACCTCTGTCTCCTCTTCGTAACCCACTTCTTGTCTTCATCAAAGATCTTTCTTTGAGCCTCCGCTCTCTGAAACAACTCAACCTTAGTGAGGGGCCTACCGTCCTTCAACCCGTAAAGCCTAGCAACCTCGCCCTCCGCCTCAACCCTTCCAGCACGCTGGGCCTCTCTCGACTTAGTCTTGAAAGCACAAAGCCGCAAATGCAAAGAAGTCAGCTTCTGAACGAAACTGGCAACCGCAGATCCAGACACGCTCGTGGAAGACCAATGAGAGGAGACCAGATCACAGAAAGAGTCCTCCAGAAGCCAAGCCTTCTCAAATCTAAAAAAACCCCTAGGCGGGGATGCCTCCTCAGAATTCGAAATTATCGGAGTGTGGTCCGACCTCGTTCTCGCTCTGCCAACAGAGAAAGAGAGAGGGAATAGTTCAAGCAGCTCTGTAGAAGGAAGGAAACGATCTAATCGGGATCGAGAGCCAGAACTCCTCCAAGTGTACTTCGTGCCAGTAGCATCCAACACCTCCAACTCCAAGTCATCAACAAGCTCGGAGAAGTCCACAGAGCCCGGATCTTGGCCACCACGAAGGCACGACCGATTAGAGGAAAGCAAACTAACATTGAAGTCTCCACCCACCAACCAAGCATTACCCGGAAAGGCGGAACGAGCCGCTCTCAGATTCGCCCAGAGCTCATGCTGAGAAGCACGTTGACAAGGCCCATAAACACACGAGAGAGCGAGCAAGGCACACTTCCGGACACACTCCAAACACACCGTAAGGACATGAGTGCCCCTCAACTCGACATGGAAAGCAAAAGATGACTCCTTCCAAGCAATCAAGAGGCCATCAACACTACCAGAAGCATCAATCGAACGAAAACCAGAGAGCGAACTCACTCCAAAAGAACTCCATACATCAATCGAAAAGGTACCCACCTTCGTTTCCTGCAGAGAACTACGTCACAACCCCACTCCGAGAACCTCGACCCCAGAACCCTCCTTTTCTTCGGGTCACCCAGACCCCTAACATTCCAAGAAAGCACCTTCATTTGGAACCCGATCTGGACTCATCCAGGAAAATTGCTGCCACTGACGAGACCACAAGAGCTTTGTGCTCGGAAATCGGGGGAATTTCAGCACGGACAACCTTGGTTCGCTGCCTCCTTCTGTATCTTTTTCCAGATTTTTTATCTGCCGGAGCATCTGCAAGAGACATCGCTTTCGAGGGATCAACCCCATCGGGGATAGGCGGAGAGCCAGTAGCCCCAGAGGTCGCCACATCCACCAGGGGTAGCACCGCCCCCAACACAGGAGACTCCACCCCCGCTGGGAGCTCCACCAACATCAGCGATCAGCCTGGCTTCAGCAACGAAGAGACATGCTTCATCTCGACAAAGACCCTCAGCTTCGGGAGGATCCACCCTAAGCTCTGGGGGCCGCTCTAGCAAAGGACAGATCCACATTAAGAACCATCAGAGGTCGGAGCAATAATAGGCCGACCTGAGAATCCCCTCCAGGCACTGAACGGATCCGTAAAAGAACCCAGGAGCAACGAACCAAAAGAATCCGAGAAAGAAGCGAGGGCCAACAACGGATCTAAGGGGCTGCTCGAGAAGAAGGAACTCGAAAAAGACCGGCAGGGGGGATCCACCCCACCCTGCCGGATCTGACATCCAGACAATTCGACAGAAGGGACAATCGAATCCCATCTTCTGCAGGAACAGACGGATCACCCAAGAAGGAAGCCGAAGCTGAAGCCTCCTGAAACGCCGCCTCGAGCCCCATGCCTTCCAAAACCGCACATCGCTGACGTGTAATTCTGCCGGAGGAGGAGGCAGCATCGCCAGCCTCCGACCGATCCGGAGGCGACAGAGGCGGAACAAAAATACCCGCAAGTCAAAGGAGCAACGACCCACCTTCAACTCCGTAGTTGCCTCCATCGCCACGACATCATTGCACTCCAAGAACAACAAGGTGACATTTGGGTCTTGCCCCGGTAGTCGGCCATTGACCAAAACATGAATCACTGAGCCGATGCGTGAAAGCACCGCCCCCATGCAAGGCAGAGTTCGAGAGAGAAACGAAACCCCAGAACAAGAGCCACACGCTTGACAAGAACCTCCTCGGATCCATCAGTAAAACACGACAATCTCTACTCAACATCATTCACCACGGGCGACCGTAGAAGAAGCTTTAGCTGAAGCTCGGATAGGCCACGAGCACAACATCGGCTAAACCCCAGCTCCACCACATCGCCCGTAAAGGCCTTGGCCGAACAAACTGGATAGACCTGCCCGATCGAAGCTGCCGTTACTGAGCTCTTCGACCAAGACCCAATTAACATTCGAGTCCTCGCCTCTTCCGGGGGACCACGGACCACCGCTGCATAGGAGAGCTCATTATCACAAACCTTCGCATCAAAACGGCTAGGAACCTCCGAAGCCCCTTCCGCAGAAGAGCAGCGACCATCGGTGTAGACCCTCCGCTTAGCACGCCTCGGCGTAAGAGAACATGAACCATAACGGTGACCGACATCGCCACACGAGAAACAACGAGGAGGCGAGGGGCATGAAGAAGCCAAGTGCCCCCCATCACCACATCGGAAGCACTCCGCCCAGGCTTTTGTGGGATACAAGAACCCATTCTCCCGCGCTACCCTCCTCTACTCCAGACTTGCCCCGAGGCACGCCCGATCTTCTTCTCCATCCCCTCGCGCCCTCTCGAATCGCTTAGAGCGCCCTATCCCGCTTCTTGTGGATTAGTTTTTTTGATATTGAAGTTGTATCTCTTGGTATTATTTGCATTCTTGGGGCTTATATGCTAGATTTTATTTAATTTTGATATTCTGTTAGTTTTTATCCTACAATTTAGACCTAGTACATCAATTGAGTTAAGAAAATCTAAGTGATTCCTGTTAGCAGAAAAATGAAGCATATCATAGATGAGACCCTAGGGCTCTTTTATATAGGAGAAATACCCTGGGTAAATTATAAGAGAGGTACAACTGGAAAACATAAATAAGAGAAAGATACTGCGAGATACAATTATCTCAACACTTCCCCTTAAGCTGGAGTATATATGTCTGTCATGCTCATCTTGGAGCAACACCTCTGAAATGGAACTCTAGCTAGAGCCTTGGTGAAGATGTCAGCAGTCTGATCTCCAGTGGAAACACATGAGGTAGATATGAGACCTTTCTGGATCATGTCTCTAGTGTAATGACAATTCACCTCTATATGCTTGATCCGTTCATGAAAAGCAGGATTATTGGCAATAAATATAACAACTTGATTATCACGTAAAAGCTGCATAGTAAGAGAAACCTCAATAGTAAGGTCAATCAACACATATCTAACCCACATCATCTCTGCACATCCTTGAGCCATGGTCCTGTACTCAGATTCTGCACTTGATCTAGCCACCACTGTCTGCTTCCCGCTTCTCCATGAAACAAGAGAGTTCCCAACAAAAATAGCAAAGTCAAAAGTAGGCTTCCTGTCTCTGGGGCAACCTGCATAATCTGCATCTGCACAAGCTATCACCTCAAGAGATGTATCCCTACTGAATATAAGACCAGAACCAGGTGAAGTCTTCAAATATCTCAAAATCATATGGACTGCATCCATATGCACCTTCCTGGGCTGCTCCATGAACTGGCTAACTTTGCTCATTGCAAAAGCTATATCCGACCTGGTGATGGTGGCATATAAGAGCTTCCCAACAAGCTCTCTATATCTTCTCCTGTCTACCTCCTTAGTGTTATCATCATACAATCTCATACTCGGATCCATAGGAGTAGTAGGAGGCTTGCACCATGTCATACCTGTCTCAGAAAGAAGATCCGTCACAAACTTCCTCTGAGTCATCACAAGACCGTGCTGGTTCCTGGCAAACTCTAATCCAATGAAGTATCGAAGAGTGACAAGGTCCTTAGTCACAAATTGCTGACCTAGG
This sequence comes from Ottelia alismoides, assembly GCA_037367405.1. NCBI lineage: Eukaryota > Viridiplantae > Streptophyta > Magnoliopsida > Alismatales > Hydrocharitaceae > Ottelia > Ottelia alismoides. Next base: position 40,728 of record JAZKJV010006052.1, on the reverse strand, counting down.
AACTCCTTGACCTCTTGAATACCTTGCTCATCATCCCCTGTGACGACAATATCATCAACATATACAAGTATGACAACAATACCTCTCTGTGTCTTCTGAACAAAAAGTGAGTGGTCCGCAGTAGACGGCACAAACCCCTGTTGCTCTATCAACTCCGATAGCTTATGGTACCAAGTTCTCGGACTCTGCTTCATGCCATAATCGCCCTATGGAGCCTGCACAACTTATGTGACTCCCCCTCAGTAGCAAACCCTGGTGGTTGCTGCATATATACCTCTTCCTGTAGGTCCCCATATAGAAATGCATTCTTCACATCAAGATGGTAAAGAGGCCAGTCCCGTGAAACTGCAACAGATAGAAGAATGCGAAGGGTCGAGTGTCTGGCCACTGGAGAGAAGGTATCCTGATAGTCCACTTCATAGGTTTGGGTGAACCCATGTGCCACAAGTCTTGCCTTATATCGATCCACACTACCATATGCCCTTTGCTTTACCATAAATATCCATTTGCAGTCCACAACCGAGGCACTTGGCGGAGCAATCACAATACTCCAGGTACCACACGACTGCAAAGCTGCCATCTCCTCCTCTATCGCAAGTCGCCACCTACTGTCCTTCATTGCCTCCTGATATGTTTGTGGGATAGTAACAACAGAGAGTCTCGCAACAAACTTCTTATATTCCTCTGACAGATGATCCAAAGAATCATGCGCAACAAGAGGATACGTTGCACATCGGCGACAAGGTTTCCTTAACGCAATAGGTATCTCCAGGTCATTAGCCTCTTTGTTCTCTGGAATCAACTCATCCTGTATATTATTCAAAACTCCAGTGCCATCAGTAGAAACAATGTGCTCATTGCATGCCTGAGGCGTGCTGGATGATGTGGGCAGTGCATGAACAGAGGGGCGGGTAGAAGACTTGCGAGTGTAAACATGTGGTAAGAACTTGGACTGGGTAGACTGAGGTGGAGGTGGTGGAGGTGAGGAAGATTGAGGTGCAACATGGGGAGCATATGTTGGAGAAGACGGAGGTGGAGGAACAACAACATACTCACCAGCCGTAGAATTAGACAACCTATCACATGTAGGAGAGAAATACATAATAGACTCAACAAATGTGACATCGACACTCACATAATATTTTCCCTCGATAGGATCAAAACATTTATAGCCCTTTTGGGTACGAGAATAACCAACAAAAACACATTTGATAGCTCTAGATGAGAGCTTGTCACGATCAGGAGTAAAATTGTGGACAAAAGCCACAGATGCAAAGACTCTGGGAGTGAGGGAGAAAAGGTCCTTCTCAGGAAATGCAATCAAGAAGGGAATCTTTTCTCCAAGCATAATGGACGACATGCGATCCATCAAGTAGCAAGCAGTAAGAACATCATCACCCCAGAATGAATGAGGGGTACGACTCTGAATCAAAAGTGTCCGTGTTACATCAAGAAGGTGACGGTGCTTCTGTTCAACCACAAGATTTTGCTGTGAAGTATATGCACAAGAGGTCTGATGAATAATACCATGAGATCTGAGAAATTCAGATAAATGTAATGTGGTAAACTCCAATGCATTATCGGTACGAATGAATTTCACATTTGCAGAAAAGATATTCTTAACCTCAATAACAAAAGATTTAATGATACACCTGCTTCAAACTTATGTTTTAACAAGAGAACCCAAGATAATCTAGAATAGTCATCCACAACAACCATATAAAAACGATGTCCCTGATGACCATGAACGCGACTCGGACCCCAAATATCAAAATGAAACAACTGAAAAGTCTGACTACTGTGACGACTCTAACGACTCAGAAAAGAGGAGCGATGGTGCTTCCCAAGCTGACAGGCTTCACAGTCCAAGGTAGTTCGAGTAGATATCTGCGGTAGAACATGACACATCTTTTAAAGAGGAAGGTGTCCAAAGTGAAGATGCCACATAAACGAAGAAACAGATCCTGAAGGAATAGTAGCGATCCCAGCACAAGGTGGTATGGCAAGCTTATACAAACCTCTCTGCTCACGACCAGTTCCAATCACCCTGCCTGTTAGTATGAACTGAAACACAAGAGAAGGATCAAATATGGTACAGTAGTGTAAATCCTTAGTAATTTGGCTAATTGACAAAAGATTCATCTGAAAGTCAGGAGCATATAAAACATTTTGTAGATGTATAGATGGAGTTAGAATAATCTCCCCTTGACCAATAATGGGAAGACGTACTCCATTGGCAATCACCACGGATCGACCAGGTGGGATAGACCTGTAAGAAGTGAATTGTGCTCGATCTCCACACATATGGTGCGATGCGCCCGAATCCATAATCCAGTCAATCAAATCTGAACTGCTACAACTGGTGCGTGCATAAGTAATACCTGATGAGCTAGATGTAGCTCGAGCATTAGTTGCGTCATCTGAAGAACTTGCAGCTGGAATAGTAGGAGTGGACATCATCTCACGAAGTCTAGAAACAATATCATCCAGGTGTGTATCCTGTGTAGGAGTAGAAGTAGGATCAGTCTACTCAGCAACCCTCGCAGACACAAGATAACCATGCTTCTGAAAGCATGTCTCCTCTGAATGACCATGATTATGACAATGAGAACATGGGCCACGCTAATGTCCTCCTCCACGACCTCGAGGTCCACGCCCTCAAAATTGGGAGGTCTCCCCCCCGCCACGAGATACTGCCATAGCTGTGGGATGCTGGGCTGCAGTAGTAGATGTAGTAGTAATTCTGCTCAATCGCTTGTACACCTCTTCCATCGGGGGTATTGTCTCACCAATCAGTAGTTGAGTACGTGTTGCATCATACTTAGGATCAAGAGATGAAAGAAAAACCCCTGTCATAGTAGCATTATGATATTGCTGCTTCTACTCAGCACTGGTAGTGATAGGCGTGAAGCTATGCAGTCGTTCATACATGCCTCTAATATGAGAGAAGTGCTGGTGAAGTGGTCGACCATTCTGTTTGGTCGAGAAAATATCAAACTGCAACTGAAGAATCTTGCTCTCATTCTTTGCCTGCCCATATGCAACGGCTAAGATATCCTACATAGCTTTTGCTGTGGGTTGGTTGACTATCATTGGCAATCTCCGTGGTGAGCGTCCTAGAGAGCAAATGCGAGCATAGGCATCATCTTGTCCATCGGTTCTGCTTCTGTTAGAATGTGCTCCTTATTATGGCATAACATAAGAGTACGAAACTGCATGGACCACAACTCGTAGGTGGTCCCATCCATCTTGACGATGGGAGATGGACCCTTGAAGGCACCATAAGAAGAAAAAATATCACTCTTGTTTTCTGACATCATATCAATAAATAGAACCACGGACAACGGAGGAGCAGATCTATCCAAGCGTGTCTACACAATTATAAATAGGAGTGGTCATATTTGTAGACTCATACAACCATCGTTATTGACTCGTAGAGAGGTCTAGTATCGTAAGATGTGATTTATATGATAGAAATCACACCTTCTGACGAAAATCAGACCATCTAGCCGATGAAAAGGGTCACACAAACGATACGGGAACAACCAACTGCGACATGCAGAGCCCCTATGCATGCTGTCGGTGCCCCTGGTTGGGCTGGGGGCGACGCAGAGCCCCTATGCGGGCGGAACTAGGGCTGGGGTTGCCTCTGGGTGCGGCTGGGTCTCCCCTTCTCGGACTGGCGGCACTCCTGTCCGCGTGGAAGGCCTGCAACGCTGGGACGAAGGGGCGGAGAGAGCCCCTGGGAGCGACGGGAGCCCCTGGGACGTTAGAGGCAGCAGGTTTCCTGGATCATCGGTGGGCGGGAGGGGGGGGGTGACGCATAGGGTTAGGGTTTTAGGGTGGGATATGGGAACCTCGGTCTAGGATCGTTGCTCCGATACCATGTTAGGAGAAAACTAAAGCATATCATAGATGAGACCTTAGGGTTTTCTTATATAGGAGAAATGCCCTGGCCCCTGGGTGAATTACAAGAGAGATACAACTGGAAAACATAAATAAGAGAAAGATACTGTTAGAGTATTTGGTTATGCGCCCATGAGTTGTAGATGGGTAAATGGATACCTCCATGATCCATTTACCCCATCCAGTTGTTTAGTCCCACATTGTCCAGTGCTGGGACTTGGAGCTCTGTGGAGGCTATTTAAGGAGCCCCATGCCTCCTGTATCAGATGAGAAAAAGCAATGAAGAATATGCCCCGTTGAGGGCTTCTCCCGTGGTTTCATCCCGCTCCTCACGGAGTAGGATTCTACGTAAAAATCCCTCGTTCTTCGTTTTCTATATTCTTATTCTATGTTTTGCTTCCGCATGTATATTTTCTAACATGGTATCTGTTGACGCATATTTAGTTATTGTGTCTTTTTGCTATTTTATTTTCTTGTTATCCTCTTTATGTAATTTACCCATAGGCTACTCTCCTATATAAGAGAGCCTAGGGCTATGGAATAAACATCTCATTCACGTTTCCCAACATGGTATCAGAGCGACGGTCCTAGACCGGAGTTCTCGAAACCCTAACCCTAACCCGCCCCACTCGCCGGCCTCTCTTCTCTCTCTCTCCCCTCTCGGCGCCGCTCCTCTCTTCGATCGCCCATCCGATCCGATCGCCGACCTGCGGCGCCCTTCAGAGCTTCTCGCGCTTCTCACCTAGCGCTGGATCCGATCGCCTAGCGCTTCTCGCGCTCTTCTCGCCGATCTGCGCAGCGCATCTCGCGCATTCTCCAGCGCCTTCAGCACCTTCAGCGTGTGGCGACACTTCAGCGCCTAACGCGCCTCCAGCGCATGTGCGCCTAGTGCACCTACATCCAGTTTGCGCGCAGATCCAGTCCTGATCGAGCACTTTGAGCGCAGCCACTGCGCGCATCCTCCAGCCAGTCCCTGGTCGAGCACTTTACGCGCAGCCTCCGCGCAGCGTGCACCTACATCCAGTTTTGCTCGCACGTGCTTCCTGCACGTGCCTGCGTGCTCCACGCCCTAAAACTCTAGGGCACAGATCTTGATATATATGGGGTTGGTTGCTTGACGTCTACACACGCAACTGATCCCGTCTATGTCATTGTAGACAAAGATTGTTGTCTCTCGGTCACTCCAGTCTTCCATCTCCAGTATGTCAGAAAGCAAGGCAGATATCCCATCTATGGGCGCATTTCGTGGTCCAGCGCCCATCGTCAAGATGGATGGTACGAACTATGAACTGTGGGCAATGCAGTTCATGAGTATGATGAAGTCTACGGGTAAGAAGCATATTCTTACCGAGCCCGAGCCTGCAGAGAAGACTGGAGTTCATGCCTCATGGGAGGCCGATGATGCATATGCCAAGGTGTGGCTATCCGGTACATTGGCCATTGAAATTGCCAATGACATCTTACATCAACCCATGGCTAAAGACATGTGGGATATCCTGGCAGCAACGTATTCTCAGGCGAAGAATGAGACGAAGATCCTGCAGCTACAACATGACATATTCACAATAAAGCAGAACGGCCGTCCTTTACATTCTCTCTATACATCATTGAGAGGGATGTTTGAGAAGCTCCACAGCTTCATGCCTCTTACCGCCACGCCAGAACATCAGAAGACATATAGGAATGCGACGATGGTGGGTGTGTTTCTCGCTGCACTTGATCCAGAATATGAGGCAGCACGTTCACAGATTTTGGCAGACTCGACTATTCCTCCCATGGAGGAGGCTTTTCACAGATTGAGTAGGATCGCAGTACCTTCAGCAGCTGCGAGTCAGAATCCCTCTGCCATGGCGGCCAACAGAGGCCGTGGTTCTCATTACCAGGGCCGTGGACGTACTCCCCGTGGAAGGGGTGGCCGCACTAGGCCAACATGCTCATATTGTCACCGAGTCGGACATACTGAAGATACATGCTACTCAAAGCATGGATTTCCTGCATCCGCACGAGCCGCTGAGCATATAGAGCCCCCGTCTGCAGCTACACTGGATCAACGATTTGATGATCTAGTTGCCCGTCTTAGGGGCATTATACCACCAGCTGGCCCAGCACCGTCGACAGAGAATCATACTGATGCTGCTGCGTCTGCTTCTGCCTCTACGATTACTTCAGGTAGTATACTTGCTCTTCACAGTAGTAGATCGGATACATTGCCATGGATCATGGACTCGGGCGCTACACATCATCTATGTGGCGACCGGGGTCTACTTACAGGATATACTCAGATTCCTCCAGGACGGACAGTAGTGATTGCCAATGGCACACATTCTCCTATCACGGGTCAGGGGGAGATTAGATTGACATCCTCTATGCAGCTTAAGAATGTTTTGCATGCACCACATTTTTCTATGAATCTGTTGTCGATTAGTCAGATTACGAAGGATCTTCATTGTCGTGCTATTTTTGATTCATCTTCCTTGATTTTTCAGGACATCCGTACGAGCAACGTGATTGGTCATGGCTATGAGCAAGGAGGCCTTTATCGTCTGAACCAGACCCCGTTTGCCGGAATCACAGCTTCTCCCGCAGAACAAGTATCTCCTCTCCTGTGGCATCTGCGTTTTGGTCATTTACCGCTTCAAAAGTTACGTCTAGTCCTACCTTATAGTCTTCCTCACACATCTATCCAGTGTGAGGCGTGTCAGTTGGGAAAACATCACAGGTCATCTTTTCCCAGTAGTCAAGGTCGGAGTAGTAACTCCAAGTTTGAGTTGTTTCATGTCGATGTCTGGGGTCCGAGTCGTGTTCCCGATCATCAGGGGCATAGGTTTTATATTGTATTTGTGGATGACTTTTCTAGAGCATCATGGGTATTTCTAATGAAAAATAAGTCTGAGGCTGGAAACATTATTATTCACTTTCTAAATGAGATTCAGAATGTTTTTTCCACAACGGTCAAAATTATGAGAACTGACAATGCCTTAGAGCTGTGCACTAACAATCTAGCCAACTACTACTCCTCTAAAGGAATTGTTCACCAAACATCCTGTGCTCATACGTCTCAACAAAACGGGGTTGCAGAAAGAAAACACCGTCACCTTCTTGATGTTACAAGGTCACTTCTCATTCAGAGTCATGTTCCGTATTCCTACTAGGGTGATGCAGTCCTCACTGCATGTTATCTTATAAATCGTATGCCCTCGTCTGTCGTCAATGAACAGGTCCCTTTTTCACTTATTTATCCGGACAAGGATCTGTTCATTCTTACTCCTCGTGTGTTTGGGTCAGTCGCATTTGTCCATCAGTTGTTGCCTGGTTCTGACAAGCTCTCTCCTAGGGCTGTCAAGTGTGTCTTTGTGGGGTACTCCAGAACTCAAAAGGGGTACAAGTGTTTTGACCCTGTGCGTCGGCGGTATATGATCAGTGCAGATGTTACATTCTTTGAATCCATTATGTATTTTTCAGAATCCGGGAACATGCAGTCACCACCATTATCTCCTGAGACCGTATTCATGGCACCACCAATATCACAACCGTCACCACCAACATCACAGCCGCCACCACCATTACAACCACCACCACCACCACCACCACCGCCACCAATAATATCCCCGTTACCATTCCATTACACCAGGCGGCCGAATCAAGCTCATGGCCCTGACCAGTCAACTAGCTCGCCTATGGTATGTAATGAAAATATTAATGTTGATGGATCTGACGACATTACTCAGCAGGATGCATTACAGGAGCAGGGTGATACCACAGAGGATCTGGATGTTCCAATCGCTCTACGCAAGCCGAAGAGAAGCTGTGCCAAGTATCCAGTATCAGCAGCGGTTTCGTTTGAGAGGCTATCTGGACCATTCAGGACGTTTGCATTGGCACTTTCAGCTACAGATATTCCACGGAACCACCATGAGGCTTTGCAGGATTCTCGATGGCGGCTAGCAATGGAGGAAGAGATGGCGGCACTTCAGTCTAGAGGAACATGGAGCTTGGTTACTATACCACCGGATGTCAACCCAGTGAGTTGTAAGTGGGTATTTACAGTGAAACATAATGCAGATGGCTCCATTGACAGGTACAAGGCACGCCTAGTTGCAAGGGGATTCACACAGACATATGGAGTAGATTACCTTGACACGTTCTCCCCGGTGGCTCATCATTCCACTCTGCGGATCCTCTTATCAGTTGCAGTTACTAGAGACTGGCCACTCTATCAACTGGATGTGAAGAATGCCTTTCTGTATGGCGACCTGCAGGAGGAAGTCTACATGCAACAACCACCAGGTTTTGCTGTTGAGGGGGAGTGTTCCAAGGTTTGCAGATTACATAAGGCTATCTATGGCCTTAAGCAGAGCCCCAGAGCATGGTTCCAAAAGCTGTCAGACCTCTTTGAGAAACAAGGATATAAACGCTCCAATGCTGATCATTCCTTGTTTGTACAGAAGACGGCAAGAGGTATTGTTGTAATCATGGTTTATGTTGATGATATTTTGATTACAGGTGATGATGACCAGGGCATTAAGCAGGCAAAGGAAAGGCTGGGGACCGAGTTTGTCACCAAGGACTTGGGAGTCCTTAGATATTTTCTGGGGCTGGAGTTTGCCAGAAATCCGCATGGATTAGTCATGTCACAGAGGAAGTATGTCACAGATCTACTGAGTGAGACAGGTATGCTAGGGTGTCGACCTGCTACGACACTAATGGACCCTAGCATGAAGCTGTATGATGATGACACAGAGGAGGTTGACAGGAGAAGATACAGAGAGCTGGTAGGCAAATTGTTATATGTCACGATCACTAGGCCAGATATATTATTTGCAGTGAGCCGTGTGAGCCAGTTCATGGAGCAGCCACGCCAGGTGCATATGGATGCAATACACATGATACTTAGATATCTCAAATCTTCTCCAGGTAAAGGTCTGCTATTCAAGAAAGGAAAGGGGATTTCTGTCTCAGCATGCGCAGATGCAGACTATGCAGGATGTCCTAAGGATAGGAAGTCCACCTCAGGGTATGCTGTCTATGTTGGAGATGCCCTAGTCTCATGGAGGAGCAAGAAGCAAACTGTGGTAGCTAGATCCAGTGCTGAATCCGAATATAGGGCTATGGCCCAGGCTACTACAGAGATGATGTGGGTGAAAGCGGTGCTGGCAGATTTATGCTTAGATATACCACTTCCTATGAACTTGGAGTGTGATAATCAGGCTGCTTTGTTCATTGCAAACAATCCTGCATTCCATGAACGGACCAAGCATATTGAGGTGGATTGCCACTTCATACGTGATATGATTCAGGAAGGATTCATTACCACATCCCATGTTACTTCAGAGAACCAGACTGCAGATATATTCACCAAGGCATTGTTACGTGGCCCATTTCAGAAGTGTGCTTCCAAGCTGAGCATGATTGACATCTATGCTCCATCTTGAGGGGGAGTGTTGACGCATATTTAGTTATTGTGTCTTTTTGCTATTTTATTTTCTTGTTATCCTCTTTATGTAATTTACCCATAGGCTACTCTCCTATATAAGAGAGCCTAGGGCTATGGAATAAACATCTCATTCACGTTTCCCAACAGTATCAGAGCGGGTCGATTCTCGAGTTTTTTTATGATTCTTTACTGTAATATGGTTCTTGAAGATTATCTATGATTCAAGTCTGCCGTTATTTCTCTATGGATTTTGAAACCCTAAATTCTGGAGGAGCACACTCCTTCTTCCAGCAGGCGGCGCCCTTGCGCGAGCTTCTACCAGGCGCAAGGCACGAACATCTAGGCGGAATATCAACCCTAGCTGCCATGGTGATTCCTCATCCTCCGAGCCCCGTTCGAAGAACAGATCGCGCACCACCCAAACGGTGACCCAGGCGCACTTCCGCTCCAGATCTCGCGCCCAAGTTCCTATCCCAGATGATCGCGCAGGTCCCGTGACACGCGAGCCCAGGCGGGCTCCAGAGGATGCACAACGGCGCCCTCCTCTTCCACGATGGCTCTCCAGGCGGCTTCCCCCTCCAGGCGCGACCCCCGCTCGCCGCGCGGCTCCTGGCGACGCCCCCTTTCTCCTTTCGGTGCAGGAGATTCTTCTATCTCGCGTGAATCCCCTCCAGAACCTTCGGCGTCAACCCGGTCTTCCAAAACAGCCAGGCGCGCCACCCCATAGCCAAGCGCGTCAACCCGGTCATCCCCAGACAGGAGGCGCACCCCACAATCCCCGGCAACGCTCCAGGCACTCACCCTCCAGTCGCAGGCGCAGGCGGCGCTCCCCCACAGCATGCGGCGGAAACAGAAACGACGGGTTCCCTATTCTGGGAACCCTAACGCGAGTACAATGGGGCCTGATGCCCTTTCTTTTATAAAAAAAAAGAAAAAGGAAAAAGAAAAGGGGTATTATGCCCAAATGGGCCGACGGTTAAAAAAAATTGAGGAGGAGACGTGAGTTTAAAAAAAATGAAGTGAAGTTATGTGGGCCCAGAGTTGGGCCGAGATTTTTTTTTTTGAAAATAGAGAGGAAGAGAGGTTGCATTTCTTTGGGTCCTACTTGGATCGAAATTGAAAAGCGAGAGAGAGAGGGAGAGAAAAAGAGGCGCGTACAAAATAAAAAGCCTTACGCATTTCAAAAAAAAATTGTGCGAAGCAAAAGCCGTAAAAAAATGAAACGGCTTTAAAAAAAGGTGACGGTTTAAAAAAAACAATGAAGAAAAGCCGTAAGTTTTTGGATGTTCATGTTTATCCCCATTTTTATCTTGTCTTCTCCCAACTTTGCCGATGTTCATATTCCGACAAGTATGGGAGAAAGGGGGAGTATATATGTAGAGTCACAGGTCTTTTCAGATGTTCCAGATTCACAGAGGACAGATTCAGATATTCTTCAGACAAGCAGATTTTCAGACTCTTTTTTCAGACGAAGATTTTCCATGCGCAATTCCAGACTCGACGTTCAGATTTCGAGTCCCAGTTTGATGCACAGTTATTCAGACTCGACAGATTGGTCATAGTCCAAGTTCGAGGCACTCCACGATGAGAGGCCCATTTTTCGAGTTCTCCAGAGAGAGACTTCATTTTCAGACACGCACGAGTATGCGGTCTTTTCAGATGAGCACATGTATGCCATCAAATCAGAGGTCCCCAGAGCCTCAAAAAAAAATCAGAGGTCCCCAACCTTTCTTGTTTTGTAGGCCAGAGTTTTCATGTGAGCCATAGGGGCTCCAGAGTAGAGGACCATTCCCTATGCCATGTTGGCAAGGGTCTTCATGTGGTATCATAGGTACACCAGAGCAGTGCACCATTCTCTGTGCCAGATGGGAGAGACCCAGTTCTCCGACGAGGAGACTTTTTCAGACTCCACTCTCAGCGACCGTGGACTCCGACGAGGATTGCACAACCACGACCCTCTTTTCAGTTCGGCCCTTTTCAGAGATGGAGCAGTTGTCCACATTATTGTGGCGGGCTAGAGTACTTCGACGAGGAGACTCATTCCAGTTGCAGTGACTCTGACAGGCACAGTTCAGAGCACATGCTCTCCGACGAGGAGATTCAACAGACTCACACTCCAGCCCGTTTGTCCTCCTCACCTGCACGACATGAGAAGCAATGTCCTCGACTGCAGCAATGTGCGCGTTGGGTTGATATTATCCGTAGTGTCATGTAGTGTTGAGTTGAGTTTCTTTATATTTGTCCAAGCTGAGCATTGCATGCTCCAGCTTGAGGGGGAGTGTTAGAGTATTTGGTTATGCGCCCATGAGTTGTAGATGGGTAAATGGATACCTCCAGGATCCATTTATCCCATCCAGTTGTTTAGTCCCACATTGTCCAGTGGTGGGACTTGGAGGCTCTGTGGAGGCTATATAAGGAGCCCTATGCCTCCTGTATCAGATGAGAAAAAGCAATGAAGAATATGCCCCGTAGAGGGCTTCTTCCGTGGTTTCATCCCGCTCCTCACGGAGTAGGGTTCCACGTAAAAATCCCGCGTTCTTCGTGTTCTATATTCTTATTCCATGTTTTGCTTCCACGTGTTTATTTTCTAACAGATACTGCGAGATACAATTATCTTAACAATTTCTAATTCTGATTTACTAGATATGCCCATATCTGATACTAATTAATCTCAATTTCAATGAGCAAACTTTTGAAGGGAGAGTGACAATAAACCCAAGGCATTTTCAACGTGCCATCTCAAAGTTCTCGTGTTTTTGTATAAGCGGCTTCCTCAATAGGTCACCAAACTCTTCTATGGCATGGTAACCTTTTTTGGCGGAGAATGGTGGTGGACCTCTATTTTACGTTTGTTCTTTATAATACGTTGGTGAGGGTAGGCCATGTCAAGAGGTTGAACTTGTAAGGCGAAACATTTTGAGCTTAAATCAGAGCAGTTACTTATCGAGGAGACCATACTTTGACAAATTATTAAATTTTGTCCTGATCAAACACACTGACAATCATGTAAAATGTTAAAGCTTAAGTCGTCAATTATTTTTCCTGATAACTTATAGTCTACTCTCATAATTTGTGAGTATTGCATGTGAAACTATTATTTGTGTTACAAACTCCCTCTTTATATTTACAACATCCTCATTTTGATATGATCCATCGATTATTCCCATTTTTTGTGCTGGTTGCACATTGCACATTTCAGGAAGTGGCTTCTATCTCTTTGTAAGGACATCTCTGCCACTTGATTAGTCCTTTTTACTGTTAGAAGGAACCAACTTCAGCACTATTTGTAATGTTCAAGGCCTAGATCCGAATCGTCATTGAGGAATACCTCCCTGACAACTTAATGGATTCTGACCTAATTGATGCAATTGACAATCACCAAAAACGCTTAATTTGAGTTTTCAAGTAATCCCCACCATTTTTACACACTTTCAAGATTTGTGAATATTACATGTGGGACTATTTTTGAGGTGTTATGTAAGATCTCAACTTCAATTAATTTAAACCATACCTTGCAGAACTAAAAGTTCGTGATTTTTCTCTACCACAATAATTGGGTCCAATTTGAAAAGCTAAACAAACTTTATTCAAATTTTAATTCAGGTAACTTGGATCTCAAACAAAAAAATCACATCACCGGAAACATCATTAGCTGTAATCATCAGTAAAAAATCATCATTAATTGCAGTTTCTGTCCTAGAAGATTCTATCAATGGCAAGAGTATCTTTCCGTCCAAGGGGGATTGCGACCCCTCATATTCGAAAGATACGACAATCATTAACTCTGCACCGGGAAGAGAGGAACACTGTACTTTCTGCTTCTATGGATTTGCCTCCAGAGACAAACGATGTCACTCTTTCCTTACTCAGGGTCAGAACCCTAATTGAGGACTTGCAACACTCCTCTGCTATTCAAGTAGAGCTCTTGGAAATGGGGACTCAACCCGATTTAGGGGAAGAACCCTTTCGATCAGATCTTGATCCGATTATTTTTAATCAGCCCTTAACCCAAGAACCGTTGAACGAACCAATTTTCGCTATTGAAGCTCCGCATGGTTGGAATCAGGATCTGTTTTCTCCTCCTACTGGTCACTCCGACTCCGACAGTAGACTTGCTCCATCGGACCATCTTTCGGGAGCACCTCCTGTCGGCCACTCTGACTCCCAAGCGGTGGTGGCATTAGAACAATAGGACCGTCCTGATGGCGCTCGAGATCTGGTAGCGATGGCAGTTTCCTCAACATCTTCTTCAACAGGTGTTCCTTTGGTACTGGAGAGTACCCACTTCCCCCTGGATGAAATTTTGGATCAGTGACGGGGCAAATTTCTTGTTGGCGATGGAGATCTGATCTCCATAAGGAATCTGTCTCAAGCGGTTGAATCACTGGAAAAAACCGTTGAAGAATTTCATTCGAACCATTTTCTTGAAAATCGTGATAGGCCTCCTCCGATAACCTCCACCTCGGTGCAATCAGAAACATGTATCGACGGGAGGCAAAAACAGTACATACCTAGAAAAATCCAGTCCAAAGGGAAAGGACCGGATCAGACCATCTCCGAGAGCAAATCTGTGGTGGCTCTGGCTGCAGGAGTAGTACGGATCCAGGGCAAGTTACCAGTTACCCAATGAAGGTATTGACTTGGAATGTCAGGGGTTTGGGTGACCCTGAGAAGAGGCATTTGATCGGAAATCGCCTCTCGGAATGGTGTTGTGATATTATCCTATTACAGGAAACTAAACTATCTTCTTGCCCCATCTCTATCTGGGAGTCGATGGGGGCTGGTACAATCAGTGGCTATCGATCTCTTGACGCAAATGGTGCTTTTGGTGGTCTGATTCTCGTTTGGAAAGATCTGTTGTTTACTTTCATCACTGAAATCCGGGATAGGCATGTCTTAACGATACTCTTGGAAAATAACTCTACTGGTTCACAACTGGCGGTATCTTGTGTCTATGGACCGTGCACTCACTTTTTAAGGGAGGAACTCTGGACTGACATCCATTCGACTAGGGATGCTCTTCCTGGGATCGCTTGGCTTTTAGGCGGGGATTTCAATGTCTCCCTCCTCTCCTCTGGTCGTCCACGTATACGTGGTGGACACTGGACAGGACCATGGCTCCTCAGATTTGCCGATCTTCTTGATGATTTGGAGCTCGAAGTGATTGATGCGAGCGACGCGAAATTCACTTGGAGGAGTTCTGGGCCTCGATCATGCATTTGGTCTCTCAGGAGGCTATGAATGAGTACCCCTTATCTTTCTGCACTTCAAGAACACGTACGAGGTAGGATCACTCGCCACTAATCTGGGACTCTGGTGCTGATTCACAGCCGAGAGGATATTTCATATTCGAGCGTGCCTGGCTACTGGAGGACTCTTTCATCCCACTGGTCTTCCACCCCTATGTCGGGGTCTGCTGCATCACTTCTGGCACAAAAGCTAACATCGCTGCGGAAACATCTTTGTTCTTATAGGAAGGTCATTAAAGAGGCCATGTTTGCTTGTCACATGACAGCTGAGGACGTGGTTCACAGAATTGATGACCTGGAAGATATCAGAGAGCTCCATGTTGATGCATTGGCTAAAAGAGCTACGACCTAGAATACCCTTGTGGAGGAAGATAGGAAATGAGTAGCTGAGTGGAGGCAACTGTCAAGACAATGTTGGCTCAAGGATGGTGATGCGAATACTGCTTATTTCCACCGTGTGGCTAGTGGAAGACGACGACACAACATACTTAGGTTCGTGGTGGTTAATGACACTAGAGTGGAAGGCCGTGAGATGGGCCGGGCTATTGTGGATCACTTTCATGAATTGTCAAGAAGGCAGTAGGACATAATTTGGAGATGGACTGGCTTGGAGGCAACTAACATTACAGCGGACTACGCCACCAATCTTGAACATAGATTTACTATGGAGAAGGTGAAAAATGCAGTATGGAACTTGAACACGGATGGTGCATCGGGTCTGGATGGCTTCCCCATCTTCTTCTACCGTGAATTCTGGCCTTTATTGAGTAAAGAGCTCTTTGATGTTGTTCTGGAATTCGCTCAGAGTAATTCTGGGTTCGACAAGCTCAAAAAATCACTTGCATTTCTGCTTCCCAAGAAGGACGCCCCGGAAAGGGTGGCGGACTTCAGGCCTATCGCTATTTCGAAAGTAATCTACCTTATTGTTGCAAAGGTGCTTGCAATTAGATTGAACAGGGTTATGGATCATATCATCTCCCCCTTTCAGTCGACCTTCATCCCTAATAGGCAAATTGCGGACATCCTTGCCATGGCTATTGAGATTCATCACAGATTGGAAGCGAAGATGAGTACAGAGATCCTCTGGAAGGTGGACTTCTCTAAGGCGTATGATACGGTGGATTGGCCTTTCCTTTGGGCAGCATTGAACAAACAAGGCTTTCCTGACTGCCGGATTTCTTGGATGAAGCGTTGCATTATTACTACATCTTACTCTGTGTTGGTTAATGGCCGCCTGGACGGAGGTTTTTCCAGCCTCAAAGGAGTGCTAGACAGGGTTGCCCCCTAAATCCTATGTTGTTTGTTATTGCAACTGATGTGCTTGCTTGCATCGTGGAGTAGGTGGTTCATAGTGGAATCACAACTGGTTACTCAAATGGCGACATTTCTGTTCCCATCTTACACTATGCAGATGATATAATCTTTTTCATCGAGGGTGTCAAGCCAGAGGTAAGAGCATGGCTGACACTTTGGAGATCTATAAAAAGATGTCTGGGTTGGTTCTCAACCTTGGGAAATCCATTACCATTCCTTTTTTCTCTTTTCGAGGAGGTGGCCAGAGATTATACTGAGGAGCTGGGCACACCCTGTGGTACTCTTCCGATACGTTACCTTGACATTCCCCTTACCATCGGTAGACTAAAGATAGCTGACTGGCTGTCGATCATTGAGAAGATGGAGAAGAAGCTATCGGGATGGAAGACTGCTATTTTGTCTATAGGCGGAAGACTTGTACTACTTCAAGCGGCCCTCTCCTCTATTCCAGTATTTTTTATGTCCTCTCGCCTCATTCTGTTGGTATCATGAATAGATTAAAGAAGATAATGCGGAGATTTCTTTGGGGCAAATCGGGACATGAAGGCGTTGGAATTCATCTGGTTGATTGGGGGTCGGTTACAATGCCCAAGAGTGATGGTGGTCTTGGGATCAAGCATCTGGAATCAATGAACAAGGCACTTTTACTGAAGTGGGTTAACAAGCTTCGGGGCAGTGAAGATATGTGTTGCAGACTAATTCACAGGATGTACAGTATTGGGGACCCTTTTGTCTTGTTGGACCATCTGCAACCGCTACACCCATTGGCTTTTTGGAAAGGAATCACCACAGTGCTCCCTCACTTTCAGGAACTCTTTAGACATGTGCTTGGTAACGGCAACTCTTTCTTGTTCTGGAAGGACAACTGGACTGGTGATGGGGCCCTTTCCTCTCGCTTCCTGCAGTTTTTTGCGTTGGCGGCTCATCATGACGTGTCTGTTTCGGACTGCTGGATAGATGGGAATTGGATGCCTCCATTCATTACTTTTCTGATCAACGGCTTGAAGAATTCCTCACTTTGCTTGGATCCTTAAGACATTTGGACATACCATCCATGGGCAGAGATCATTGGGTCTAGAAGGAAAAACCGTTCGTTCTCTGTAAAAAGAGCTTACCGTGCAATTTACAGACCTCCACAGCCTAGGACAGATACGTTGGTTCGTGACTGCAACCTAATTTGGGAACTGCGTTTACCAGGTAGAATTGGTTTCTTTTTGTGGCTGATGCAACGAAAACGTATCATGACAAGGGATCGTTGTGCAAAACTATTCTCGGAGATTTCCAACATATGTCCTCTGTGTCATATACATATTGAAACAATTGATCACCTCTTCTTTCAGTGTGCTAAAACATCCCCAATATGGACTGATGTTAATCAAAGCAGGCTCTATTCTGTTGACCTCAACCTTTTCTGGGAATCAATGGTTGCTACGAGGAATCGCCCTATGGAAGAACTCATTCGTCCTATAGCTACAATTTGGGCAATATGGCTAGTTTGTAACGGTGCACTTTTTTCTTCACAAAGATTTTATTACGAAAATGTAATTTTTCACTCGAGGTCTCTTCTCGAGTCCTGGCTTTTGTAAGTTATTCTGTAACGCTATCCTTTTAGCAATATATTTGGGGTGGACACCATAACGTATTTCCCCCTTTTTGATCTCAAAATAATCAGTAACAACTATACATTTGTATTTTATTTTACCAACGTATCTTAACATGACTATCACAAGCAATATACAAACGTTAAGACTTTTATCGTTATTAAGGTCAATGTAGTGATAATTTTGATTGTCGATATTTTCAACTATATAACATAATATTCAGAGATATTTACATTTTTTGACTATTGGTATATTGACAATTTTAAAGACAATTTGTTCATTGCTGAAAGTAATGTATATTCACTTTACATTCAACTTCATTGGCACCAAAAATATCGTTAAATTTAGATATAGCGCCGATCGAATTTATAATTAATTAGCATCGCTATTAAATATGCTATTTTTGCAGCAAACATAATTATCAACATAGTTGTCTAGAGATTTATATAAAACAAGAGTGAAACATAGCCATTTTATCACCGAAATTCAAACAAATACAAGCAACAGAAGATCATAATCAACAAGTGTGTCAACAAAGTCACCAATACCATATCTCAATCACATTACTCACATGGAAGATGATCCTCTGCTGTAGAGGGGATTGCAGCAGAGATGCTGTAATCCCTTTTAATTTTTTTTTGTGATTTAGATTTCAAAATCCAACCTTATAGATTGAAACTTAGATTAATGATCTAGTTGAAGATTCGGATCTTTTTTAAATGGAGTTTAAGTTGCTTAGATCTTGACTGAATGTTTGACCGTTAAGATAAAATAGCAAATGATCTCGGAATTAAGGGAAATTTAGAGGATATATAGAACATTAATCTAAGATTCAATCTATAGGATTGGATTTTCAAATATAAATTACAAGAAAAAAATTAAAGGGCATTACAACATCTCTGCTGCAATCCCCTCTACAGCAGAGGATCTCTTCCCTACTCACATACCCAAATAAAGTACACAAAAACAATCCATCCCACTCAGTACTAACGTCCCCATTCATAACTGAAATATCACAACATGCCACAAGATCCGCAAAAACCAATTTATACATCCCGGCATCATTTGCTTATTAGCTTTATTGTATTTTTAAGTGAACATTTGAAATCTTGTATTGGAAACTATTTCAACGGTGCTTGCAACTCTATTTATTATTCACTTTGCAGCAAAAATGTAATATAGGCAGCTTTCTCAACAATTATATCATATATGCAATTAATCGTTACAGCAAAACCACAATATAGACAGCTCTTCCCAAAAGAGGAAATTTATTCTGAACTGCAGCTTTGCCTTACAAGTCTTTCTTGAAAAAAAAAACACTTACATGCTTAGTTACTAGCTTACTTTTGGATTATCCCCTGAATTCAATATGATTCAGGTGGGTTACCTTGCAACCAGTCACACCATTTTCACATAGAAATGCATTTCTATTTATATTGTATTTGATGATGGTTAACAATAAGAAAATCTACTAAGATCAAGTCCAGAATAATTATTTACGAGAAGCTACCAGGTTGTGCAATGCCTGATGTCCCACCAGTGACTACAAGTTAGTGATGAGGTAAATAGTTTCCAATCGCTTTATCTGATGTTACATGATCAGTTCATAAAATAAATCATCGGCTTTATATTATATACGTCATTTATAACGTATAAAATTGCTGAGAAGGTAGGAAAGGGCAATGTCCATGTCCTTTTTGCTTCGATATGAATTTTCTTTGATTTGTAGCTTGGGAGGACGTGATTGCTTCTCTTATTAGAGTTGGTATCAAGTGCTAATCCATTGGATGATCTCTCTTTCTTAGGAGTCCATTGGTCTCTGTAGTAGCTATTCAAGTGCTGGCTGAAGGATTCATTGAAAAGAACTTTATGACATGGGAAGAAGCGGCAAGATGTCATCTTAGAGAGCTTATTCAATTCACGATTGATTGTGGTTGATGAAGGCCATGTACAATGAAATAAGTAAGCCTACCACCTTAGGAGATCTAAGACACAAAGTCTTAGGAGATCATATAGACGAAGTCAGATTGTGCACTATGTACGGAACAATAATCTCTTATGTGGTATTGAACATGATCTATACATATTGATACATCACTAAGGTTGGCCCTTTACATATCATGTAATCGTAGGTCATATGTAGGTAATTTGGCTTCTTGCTAATAAAACTCCATGTTGTGTTACAATGATGGATCCTTTCTATGCATGTGTTGCAAAAAAGGATCTGGCATATTATGTTTCTGATTTGTTTTTTATTAGTTATTAATTTATGCATATTATCATAAAGTGGTTGTCTAAACTTGGAGACACCTATGAAGAATTTTAATAGATGGCATAATATGTTTCTGATTTGTTTTTTGTTAGTTATTAAATTATGTATATTATCATAAAGTGGTTGTCTAAACTTGCAGATGGAGACACCTACGAAGATTTTTAATCAACAGTAAAAGAACCTGTTCTTCCAAAAAAAGTGAAAGAACTTGTTCATCTTCCTCTATCAATTTTTTGTTGAATTTGCTTATGGTGCTTTCCTTTTTTTACAGGTGGATTGTTTCTTTTGTTTATTTCTAATACATGTCATGGCATTGATCCTGGTCAGATTTGTATAGAAACATTAGAGAATGGTGGAAATATGATACCTATTTCCACAAGGTAAGTGAATGTCTTAAGTCGAATCTTGCACTTTTTGAAGTTAAGGTTAGCTTGAATTTTTAAATCTATAGGTCATGTCTCAAATTGGACCTGCAAACAATTATCACATGGATTGACTTTTTGTTGAAGCTAAGGAGTCCATTGAATTGACTTTTCTTGAATTTTTAAATCTATATCTCATGTCATAGGTACCATGATACTCCACTTTTTCCAGATCTTTAGATTGGAGGCCAAGAAAGAATTTCTCAATTACTTTTGACAGTTTTATTTGTAATACAAGTCGACATATATTTGAAAATCAAAGTACAAAATATGCTATATAATGTTTTATTCATGTCAAATATGATTTTTGCCCATTTAATTCTGGAAATACCTTTTCAGAGCTCCCTAAATTTTCAAATAAACTGTTTTTTTAGTGTCTACAGTGATTTCAAACTGAATTATTGTGTTTTATTTAGCAAGCCTTTTATTTACAAATATTGAATTTTATATGTAAAGATTAGAGTCTATTTCGGGTTCTGCTCCAGCATTTTATGTGCTTGCTTTAATTTCTGCTCAATTATTCTGTTTCCTAATAACTGATAAGTTCAGATAACGGATATTATTCTCAGGTTTAAATCCATGTATATAACTACTCCTTGATATACAATTGGATGCATTTTTTTCTACATCTGAGTTGCTAGTACTGATGCCATTTCTAGGTGGATCTTGATATGGATATTATTTTAATATTTAAAATATTCATGTAGCTAGAGACATATTCATACCTATATTTAGTATCATTTACTTCCATAAATTTCCTATTTAAATGAATGTTTTAATTTATTTCCATGTAGTCAACATATTTGGTTTTCCACCTAAGCAAAAATGCCAGATTTATGCGGGAAGTGCCAAACAAGAAAATATCTATCCAATTTAGATCTTTGTGATGCTTGTGTTTACATTGATTTCTATTCATATTTTTACATCCAAAGCTGGAGAAGACTATGGATTGTTATAGTCCAGGATAGAGATTGATCCCTACCAATTCTAAGGTGAGGTTACTACCTTTAGATGTAAGTATCGAGGCATTTGAAGAAGTATTAGACCCCGATTTCAGCAAATTGGCCATTGGGCATGTAGGGCCAGTTGATTATGGTGAGTATTCATGTTAAAATCGTGCAACAACTTACATTTCACTGGACTGATTCATCATGCAATTTACATTCATTCGAGATTTTATTTTCTCCTGCCTGATAATTGTTGATAAAGATTTGTTTCTTCACATGAAAGCAACTTTCGGTTACATTACAGTTAGTTATATTGCTATACTTATGGAAGATTTCTTCTTCATCACCATCACAATGTATACTAAATTTGCATGCGTTTTGTTTACCACAAAGATGTGCTTGGGAGATAGTTATCATTAATGAGGTATTGAAGTACTTCCTCCGAGCAATTAGCGGCATGCTTAAAAGTATCTTTCAACATTCGAGAATATTACTGAGTAGACATGAAGGAAATAAACAAGATCTACCATTACAAGGCCAAAGAATGCTTTCGTGATGCCATCATCAAGTTTGACATCGATGATGTGAACCCCTTAGGATCCGGATGCCCATTTACGCTACTTTCGCGGTATTTCATTCGCATAAGATCGACAAGCTATAGAAAAACATGGAAATTTTTCGCGCGGCTATATTTCCACATGACATTCACATCCACAATCATAACCACAAGCTAATAGAGATAAATGACACGAAAATTTCATTTCATTAATTTCCATATAATTTTTCAACATGTACAATGTCTGCTAGTACATACAATATCCAAAAAAATCCGACTGATCAGAAGAGAAGCATTTTTCATTATCAACCGAATCAAAAACTGAACAAAATAAACCATACCGTCTGGTGTATACCCTGTCTCCTGGAAGCATGAGCAGCTACTGAACAGCAGGCTGTTTGCCTGCCAAAACATGTTTAGGAAAGAAATGGAGTTACAATTGTGAATACAATCCGTAGTTTAAAATAAATAATAAGTAACTTATTCTGTGCAAAAGAGAGCAAGTAGAAAGGTGAAACAAGTACAATTTACATTTACTTGCGTAAGTAAAGAGGTTTTCAAGTTGTTTGTAAGCATTTCTCATGATCGCCCATTAACCCAACACTTCCCATATATGACATATTTATATAAAGTTTATGTGACAAACCCTAATATATAATGATTTCCTGTGTTTTAAAGATCATGATTCTGGGTCTTGAAGATCATGTTGTGGAACTTGATGGCACATGTAAATGCTAATTTCTTGTCATTGAGATTATGTCATGGTTTTTGATAATAGACTGATATGATGATGATGGATTTGATCCTTAATTCTATTTACTCCTTTTAAGTTAGTGGATAGTCTGTGGTCTTGTTCTGTGTGTAACCTCACACTATGACTCTAAGGTATTAAAAGTACCTTAGGGTTGGTTTGCCTCCGTAGGCATGCGGTATTGTGTAATACATCCTAACTAAGTTCCCAACACGTCCACTAACTTATAGGGATTTCGAACCAGTTTATAGTTACCTCCAATCAACTTAATTTTAATTGTAATTTCCTCCAACCTTAACTGCAATTCTCTCAGATGTGACTCTAAAGAATTTAGATGTAAATATGGATGATCTGGATATAGAATCGCCAAGCCTGTTGGCGAAAGTAAAACTCAAGCGGTGAAGAAGCCTACAAATGGCTCTTCCGTCTCGCCCTCTAGTTGGAAGTGCAGTCCAATAGAGGGATAGGTATACTCTCAAACTACGCCACTGAGACGGGTGAGAGAGACTCTCTGGAAAAGTCGCTCTAGAAAACAGTCCGACCGGTAACGGGCAACCGAGCTCGAATGAAAAAACTAAAACCGAGGATCCCCACCTGGGTATCCTAAAACAAAGGGTTAGCGGAGCTGGTCTAAAGTCGGGATCCCAACGAGGCGTAAAACACTGCGAGCTCACGCAAAAACCATGAAGGGACAGGGATCCTATACCCGCGCACTTGGCGGCCGCTGCCCTAACTGGGCTTCTTATTCTGCCGCCCAATTGAGGGTCACCACACCCTCGTACGGTCATGTGTAAGAATCACCGTGACCGGCACTATATTAATCATCAGATTTTATAGTTTTCGCATTCCTCTCTTGATCTCTTATATGATCAACTTAATAAATCTAACTATATTGGCAACAACTCTTCTTAATAATGATCAATATTTTAGTAGGGCATACTTAAAGGATGGTCTCATGAAGATTGTCATTGAATCTCAAGTTATCATTGATTGATTCGATCACTTCATTGCTATTGATAAAAAAACGAGTCTTCTAGATATTGATACCCTAGTCTTTTATCCATATTATTCTTGAACAATGGTCCTTTTGAGACTATAATTGAGGAACAAGTGTGGTCTTTTATTGATTAAGTATCTTGAGTTTTATTTCACTGTGATAATTACTAAACATAAATATTTTAAGTGAATGATGGTATATTAAAAATCTGTATACCGAACTTCCTCCTCATTTTATCAAAGATTTATCCCCAACTCAATAGTTTAAACCTTGTACTTATTATCCTCTAATCATATTGTCGATACATACTTGATAACTATATTATTTCATCTATCTTATTTGGTGTTTAAAGTCAGTATATGAAAAGTAACATATTATTATTATAAAATAAAATTTGGGAATTAAAACTCGAAAATAGACTTTAGTATATAAACACAGAGGTAAACATATCTACTCCTTAATATACATTGACCAATCCGGACTCATAGTTATGTACAGTAATGTGATATAATTGACATTTCACTAGTTTTTTTAAAGAAAGTCATTATGTAATATAATCAATTAATGATTTCATAAGTCAGTACCAACTACCAATTTTTCAGAGAAAGTATGTACTGTACTTATTAAGAGATAACCAAAAATCCAGACCATTGTCCAAATTTCCTAATTTGTATAACCGTAATTATTTAGAGATTCCAGAACGTTTTCCTAATTTCTTAGTTTATATTACTGTAACTATTAAGGGATACTGAACTCCTGAAATTTTTCGTAATTTCATAATTAGTATATTTGTACCAAATAAGAGAACTAAAATTCCGAGTAACTTTTCCTAATTCCTCATTTGTATACCCCCCACAGATATGCATACGTTGGAACTATATGACAAGAAAAGATCGATCATTGACATCCAATTCAGAGGATAAATTCTTGTCTATCATCAATCATTACAAGGAAATTAAATGAAATTTGAAATAAGCATGCCTGGCAGTAAACAAAAAGAAGGGGGTTGTACTGACAATGCTTCAATAATATAGTATAATTGAGTGTCATTTTTACTAGATCCAATCATTAGAGATATATACTCATGCATGCAATAAGTGAATTCTAGTTAATATTGCAAAATACAGATTTCTGTTGATCTAAAAATAAGAATAATTAGGATGGAATCAGATCTTTAAATGGAAGAGGAAGAAAATTGGAAGAATAACATGCTTTGGCAGCAACAGAAAGTGAGGATTGTACCTTGTAAATCTTCAAAAATGGGGATTTGATCTGAACTTGTAGCACTAGGAGCTGCTACCACATGCAGAAATTCTTGCAAGCAACAACCAATTGAGGAGAAAGAAGATCTCCAACAGTTTGTTGGGCAGTGACTGGAGCAGAGAATAGAGGAAGCCACTCCTTCGTCGGGGAAAAAGTAGGGAACAAAAGAAAGGGATTTGAGAGGTTTATATAATCAGGGAGAGGGCTCTATGATTTGACAAGTGGAGAGTAGGTTGGACCAAATGGAAAAGATAGAGAGAAAAAAATAACAAAACTCCACAGCTGTCCTGGAAAAGTTCTGCTGCTGTGACTGTAGCTGATTTTTTTAAATTCATTCTTTCATTTTTTTTAACGAGCAGACTCCTGCCTGCTGCTTACAGTTTACTGTAGCAGCAGACATTAAATTTTTTTATATACATATATTACCAATTTCCTCTTTATTGGGCATTCATAAAAATCGACCGTGTATATGCCTCGGGCTTCGGATTTCGACGTGCAATATCTCGATTTGATCGTCTCAAAATGACGATCAATATGAGTATAATTTTGATATACTTCCGATTGGGTTTTGAATACCCGAAATTTTCGGATACAGATTTTGTTTAAGATTAAATTTTGTGATTTAAAAATATCAAACGACCTCCGATTGACGAACGGTCGATTCCGTTGGTCTTGTATCGTTGAATCGGATATAATGACGGTCTCGGTTCGTTTTGCGGTTTCCGAATTTGTATCGCGGCTTTTCGTGACACACATTACGAAGCGACCGATTTTTGGTCGATTTCACCCAAACAACTTTTGATTCACGATCAATCTATCGTTTTAGGTTGTCTAATGTTGCCTGATAAATTTATTGGGTTATTCGGACCCTAATCGGGTCAGGTTCAGGTTAAGCGGATTCCGAATGTTACAAATATAAAAACCTCAAAGGAAGTCTCGTCCTCGAGACTCGAGTCAAGGTTAATAGGTGTCTTGTTTGAATTTCATATGTCCATAAAAACCTCAAAGAGAAAACAAGCCATATATTTTAACATATATCGAATTACAAAAGCTTGTTTTGCTCATTACCTCAGAAAAGCTGTGGGTATCGTACCCGTATGTTGGCTTCGGTCTCCCATGTCGCCTCTTCGATGCTGTGTCGATGCCACAACACCTTGACTAATGGAATCTCTTTGCTGTGAAGCTTCTTCACAGCACGGTCAAGTATCTGGACTAGCTTCTCCTCATAAGTCAGATCTGGCTCCACGTATAGATTCTCGTAGCTAATGACGTGTCGAGGATCGTGCACATACTTCCTCAAGTTGGATATGTGGAAGACGTCATGAATAGCTGATAGATGTGGAGGAAGGGCTACTCGGTATGCAACCTTCCCCACACGAGCCAGAATCTCAAAAGGTCCAACATATCGTGGCGCCAACTTGCCACGAACGCCAAATCTCTGCTCTCCCTTCATGGGAGATACACGGAGAAATACCCAATCTCCCACCTGTAATTTACAAGAATGTCATTAGTATATGATTAAGTTGATTATGTATGAGTTATGATCGAATAGGTGAAGAGGAAATAATTAGATTACCTGAAACTCTATGTCTCTCCTCCGATGATCTGCATAGCTCTTTTGACGGCTCTGTACCGTCAGAAGCCTTCATCTCACAAGATCAACAGCTCTTGCGATCTCCTCCAAGAGATCTACGGAATAGAGAGCATGATCACCTACCTCACACAAACTGAGAGGTGTGAGGCATCTCCGCCCGTATAGGGCTTCGAATGGTGCCATGCCAATACTGGAGTGATAGCTGTTATTGTACGTGAATTCTACTAATGGCAGATGGTCCTTTCAGGACCCTTTCCACTCCAAGGTGCAAACGCGGAGCAAATCCTCCAATGTATGTATGGTGCGCTCACTCTGACCGTCAGTCTGTGGATGATATGCAGAACTCATCTTTAGCTCTGTCTGTAGTGCTGACATGAACTGATGCCAATAATGCGACGTAAATATAGAATCCCTGTCAGACACCACTTCTCGTGATATACCATGTAGCCTAATGATATTCTGCACATAGAGCTTGGCCAATCTGGATGGAATGTAAATCGCGTTGACAGGTAGGAAATGAGCTGACTTGGTCAACCTATCAACAATGACCCAAATGAAATCATGACCACCCGGTGTCTTCGGCAATCCCATGACGAAATCCATAGACTTGCTCTCCCACTTTCCCTCAGGAATGAGGAGAGACTGCAGTAATCCTGGTGGTCTCCTATGCTTGGCCTTGACTATCTGACAGGTCATGCATCTGCTAACATGTAGCGCCACATCGCGCTTCATTCCATCCCACCAGAAATGTTGACACAGATCACGGTACATCTTCGTGCTACCTGGATGGATAGATAACCGTGAACTGTGTGCCTCATCCAGAATGTCTCTGCGAAGCTGCTCGTCATTGGGTACAACGACCCGTCCTGCCTTCCATAAAATAGACTCCATCACAACAAAGTCATTAAATTTATCCTTGATGGCACGCATGTATCTGTCTTGGATCCAAGTATCTGTCTTTTGTCCCTCTACAATACGATCCCAAAGACTACTGTATCGTGGAGGCACGTCGGTAGAAATGGATGCGCTCTCCTGAGGATACCAATTAGTCAAAGCGGCGAGCGTATCCCATGTATATAGCCAATTCGTCGTACCATCAGCATGCACTCTTCTGCTAAGTGCATCAGCCACCACGTTTCCCTTACCGGGATGGTAAGAGATCGTGCAATCATAATCCTTCAGCAACTTGAGCCATCTGCGCTGCCTCATGTTCAACTCCTTCTGATCAACGATGTACTTCAGACTCTTGTGGTCTGTGAAGATCTCGAAATTCACCCCATATAGATAGTGGCGCCAGATCTTCAAGTTGAAGACAACCGCCGCCAACTCCAAGTCATGTGTGGGGTAGTTCCGCTCGTGTGGCCTCAACTGTCATGATGCGTAAGCAATCACCTGTCCTCTCTGCATCAGTACTGCTCCTAGACCTTCTCCAGATGTATCTGTGTATACCGCATAGTCTTGAGTGCCAGAAGGAAGAGCAAGAATAGGCGTTGTAGTCAATCTCTCCTTCAGTGTCTGGAAGGCCTGCTCACATAAATCGTCCCAAATAAATGGGACTCCATTCTGCGTCAGTCGTGTCAGAGGGCGAACAATACGTGAAAATCCGCTGACAAAGCGTCTGTAATAGCCCGCTAATCCGATGAAGCTCCGAATCTGAGTAACTATCTTGGGCTGCTCCCAAGACATGACTGCCTCAATCTTCGCAGGATCAACTGCGATGCCTGCTCCAGAAATGACATGCCCTAAAAATGAGACCTGGGATAACCAGAACTCACACTTGCTCAGCTTGGCATATAGCTTGTGCTCTCGCAATGTGTCCAAAACAATCCGTAGATCATTCAAATGATCCCATTCATTCCGTGAATAAATGAGCACATCATCGATGAACACCACCACAAATTTGTCCAGGTATGGACGGAAAATTCGGTTCATCATATCCATGAAGGCCGCAGGTGCATTGGTGAGCCCAAACGGCATCACCACAAACTCGTAATTTCCATAACAAGTCCTGAAAGCGGTCTTCGAAATATCAGACTCTCTAATCCTCAGCTGATGGTAGCCTGAGCGAAGATCGATCTTCGAGAAAATCGAAGATCCCTGGAGCTGATCGAATAAATCATCAATGCGCGGCAAAGGATAACGATTTTTCACCGTTCTCTTGTTCAACTGCCTGTAATCGATGCACAGTCTCATGGATCCATCCTTCTTCTTGACAAATAGAACCGGAGTACCCCAAGGTGAAGTGCTCGGCCTCATGAATCCCAAGTCAAGTAACTCCTGTAGCTGCACCTTCAGCTCCCTCAACTCAGCTGGTGCCATCCGATATGGTGCCATACAAATCGGCTGTGTATCTGGTAGCAATGTGATCTCGAACTCGATCTCTCTCTCAGGAGGTAGTCCTGGTAGCTCATCAGGAAATACATCTGGATATTCTGATACTACTCGAATGTCTTGTGTCATCGGCTTCTGATCAGATACCTCCCGAACAAATGCAAGGTATGAATCACAACCCTGATCAACAATTCGCTGAGCTCGCAACACTGAAATGTACTCCATGGTGGAGTCATGTATAGTACCCTCAAAAGTGAACTCGGGTAGATCGGGAATCCTGAAGACAACTGTCTTCTTAAAACAATCAACAAGTGCATGATGAGCGGATAATTAATCCATGCCCAAAATCAAGTCGAACTCATCAAGCTGCAGAAGTAGAAAATCTGCGAGCATTTCGTGTCCGCCAATCATTACGGGCAAGTGCCTAACTATCAGTGAAATGACAAACAACTGGCCACCTGACCCTCGGATGTGATATGGAGAAGAGAGAGTCTCTGCGACTCTACCTAAAGAAGCAAGTAGCCTCGAAGCAAGAAAAGAATGCGTCGCACCAGAATCAAATAGAACATGGAAAGGTCGGCCTAAGACTGAGACCATACCTTTCACCACAATAGCGGCTGAACGTGCCTGCTCCTCAGTAACTGCATGTATCTGTCCCTGCCTTGCTGGTGCGGCACTGGAACCTGCCACACTCTGCGTCTGTCTCTGCTGCGGTCGCCTAAAGTTGGAGTTCCTGCCATGTAAACTCCCTGAACGCTGTGCCTGAGGCTGCGACTGTGAAGGCTGTGGCTGAGGCTCACCAGAAGCATGTGGGCACTGTGATCGATAATGCCCCCACTCGTGACATCGATAGCATCGGACTTGTCTGATGGGTAGAGTAGTCGTGTCTGTGCTCCGGGCTGGTCCTGCAGGCGATCTGTTTGTTCGCTGTGACCCAGATGGTCAAGCGGAATCTGTGCCACGTCTGGCAAGTGCTCCTCCTAAAGTAGTCGATGGAGAAGAGCGAGCACTGCCTGTAAAGGACGAACCTGTAGGTCGGAACCGTCTGTCTAACCTCTGCTGCTGAAATGGTCGACGTATCGGTCCAAAAGATCGCCACGGTCTAGACACTGCTCCAGAAGAGCTCCCGAAACGTCTCCCTCTGATGTCCTCGAACTTCTCTGCAGCATCGGTAGCCTAGGAGATGGATGTGATGTGTAGTCCAGCCAGCTTCTCCTATACCTCCTCTCGCATGCCGCTGATGAACTTTTCCAGATTCTCCTCTGGAAATGCGCCAGCTGCTCGTGTATGTCGTGACAGCTTTGTGTATCGGATAAAGTAATCTCTGGCTGTCATCTGTCCCTGACGAAGCTCTGCAAAAAGTCAACGCTGAGACTCCTTCCACTTCGCAGAAAAGAAGTGGGCTCTGAACTTCGTCTCGAAATCATCCCATGTAGGCTCTCGGCCTAACTTAGATACTATGGCATCCCACCATCTCTAGGCAAAGTCTGTAAATGAATACTCCATGAAAGACAACCACGTGTCTCGTGGCGCGTGAATCATCCTAAGCACATTCATCACTCTCTTCAGCCACTGCTCAGCAACATCTGGTGTACCAGTGCCCTCGAACAAGGGTATGTTGGCCCTCTGGTAGGATGTGAAAACGGACTGGTGCCTGTGAATAGCTGAGTACTCGTGGGCACCCTCGTCTGCCAAGTCTATAGGGTCCTGCTCCCTGTTAAAGTCCGCATCATCTGCTCCATGCTCAGTTACCTCCTCAAGTGGATCATCAGGATGGGGCTGCTCTTACCTCAACAGACTGGTGCTGGTCCTGCCGTGTTCCATCTTGTGATAGATGATACGTGAAATCTGATAGGTCCTCAAACCTCATGTCAATATCTGTCTGCCTGTCGGCAATCTGGGCCAATATCTGCTCCTGCTGACCTCGCATGGCAGCCTGCTGCTGCTGGAGGTCGGTGAGGGCAGTCAGTATACGTGCCAACTGGTCAACCGTCTCCTGACCTGGTCAGGATGCCATGGCTCTGCATGAGTTCCATCTATTAGTCATAAAATTTATTGTTCACAGATACTATGATATATGTTTTTCTCTTCTTGGGATATAATATGAAAATTTATGAAATTGATGTCATCTGTGGTTATAGAATATGAGTGTCATATTTCCCTTCTCAGACTCACGACAAGTCAGAAGATTGTCGCTATCCGAGAACTTAATGCGATCGGAATTGAAATACTGCGAATATGCATATCGGGGTACCACTGCTCTGATACCAAACTGTGAACCCCTTAGGATCCTGGTGCCCATTTACGCTACTTTCGCGGTATTTCATTCGCATAAGATCGCACAAGCTATAGAAAAACAGGGAAATTTTTCGCACGGCTATATTTCCACATGACATTCACATCCACAATCATAACCACAAGCTAATAAAGACAAATGGCACAAAAAATTCATTTCATTAATTTCCATATAATTTTACAACATGTACATATAATATCTCAAAAAAATATGACTGATGAGAAGAGAAGCATTTTTCATTATCAACCGAATCAAAAACTGAACAAAATAAACCATACCGTCTGGTGTATACCCTATCTCCTGGAAGCATGAACAGCTACTGAACAGCAGACTGTTTGTCTGCCAAAACATGTTTAGGAAAGAAACGGAGTCACAATTGTAAATACAATCCGTAGTTTAAAATAAATAACAAGTAACTTATTCTGTGCAAAAGAGAGCAAGTAGAAAGATGGAACAAGTACAATTTACATCTACTTGCGTAAGTAAGGAGGCTTTCAAGTTGTTTGTAAGCATTTCTCATGATCGCCTATTAACCCAACACTTCCCATATATGACATATTTATATAAAGTTTAGGTGACCAACTTAATAAATCTAACTATATTGGCAACAACTCTTCTTAATAATGATCAATATTTTAGTAGGGTATGCTTAAAGCATGGTCTCATGAAGATTGTCCTTGAAATCTCAAGTTATCATTGATTGATTCGATCACTTCATAGCTATTGATAAAAAAACGAGTCTTCTAGATATTGATACCCCAGTCTTTTATCCATATTATTCTTGAACAATGGTCCTTTTGAGACTATAATTGAGGAAAAAGTGTGGTCTTTTATTGATTAAGTATCTTGAGTTTTATTTCGCTGTGATAATTACTAAACATAAATATTTGAAGTGAATGATGGTATATTAAAAATCTGTATACCGAACCTCCTCATTTTATCAAAGATTTATCCCCAACTCAATAGCTTGAACCTTATACTTATTATCCTCTAATCATATTGTCGATACATACTTGATAACTATATTATTTCATCTTATCTTATTTGGTGTTTAAAGTCAGTATATGAAAAGTAACATATTATTATCATAAAATAAAATTTGGGAATTAAAACTCGAAAGTAGACTTTAGTATATATACACAGAGGTGAACATATCTACTCCTTAATATACATTGACCAATCCGGACTCATAGTTATGTACAGTAATGCGATGTAATTGACATTTCACTAGTTTTTTTAAAAGAAAGTCATTATGTAATATAATCAATTAATGATTTCATAAATCAGTACCAGCTACCAATTTTTCAGAGAAAGTCTGTACTGTACTTATTAAGAGATAACTAAAAATCCAGACCATTGTCCAAATTTCCTAATTTGTATAACCGTAATTATTTAGAGATTCCAGAACGTTTTCTTAATTTCTTAGTTTATATTACTATAACTATTAAGAGATACTGAACTCCTGAAATTTTTCGTAATTTCATAATTAGTATATTTGTACCAAATAAGAGAACTAAAATTCCAGGTAACTTTTCCTAATTCCTCATTTGTATACCCCCCACAGATATGCATACGTTGGAACTATATGACAAGAAAAGATCGATCATTGACATCCAATTCAAAGGATAAATTCTTGTCTATCATCAACCATTACAAGGAAATTAAATGAAATTTGAAATAAGCATGTCTGGCAGTAAACAGAAAGAAGGGGGTTGTACTGACAATGCTTCAATAATATAGTATAATTGAGTGTCATTTTTACTAGATCTAATCATTAGAGATAAATACTCATGCATGCAATAAGTGAATTCTAGTTGATATTGCAAAATACAGATTTCTGTTGATCTGAACATAAGAATAATTAGATGGAATCAGATCTTTAAAGGGAAGAGGAAGAAAATTGGAAGAATGACATGCTTTGGCAGCAAAAGAAAGTGAGGATTGTACATTGTAAATCTCCAAAAATGGGGATTTGATCTGAACTTATAGCAGTAGGAGCTGCTACCACATGCAGAAATTCTTGCAAGCAACAACCAATTGAGGAGAAAGGAGATCTCCAGCAGTTTGTTAGGCAATGACTGGAGCAGAGACTAGAGGAAGCCACTCCTTCGTTGAGGAAAAAGTAGGGAACAAAAGAAAGGGATTTGAGAGGTTTATATAATCAGGGAGAGGGCTCTATGATTTGACAAGTGGAGAGTAGGTTGGACCAAATGGAAAAGATAGAGAGAACAAAATAACAAAACTCCACAGCTGTCCTGGAAAAGTTCTGCTACTGTGACTGTAGCTGATTTTTTAATTCATTCATTCATTTTTTTAACGAGCAGACTTCTTTACTGTAGCAGCAGACATTAATTTTTTTTATATACATATATATACTACCAATTTACTCTTTATTGGGCATTCATAAAAATCGACCGTGTATGTGCCTCGGGCTTCGGATTTTGACGTGCAATCTCGATTTGATCGTCTCAAAACGACGATCAATATGAGTATAATGTTGATATACTTCCGATCGGATTTTGAATACCTAAAATTTTCGGATACGGTTTTTGTTTAAGATTAAATTTTGTGATTTAAAAATATCAAATTACCTCCGATTGACGAACGGTCGATTCCGTTGATCTTGTATCATTGAACGGATATAATGACGGTCTCGGTTCGTTTTGCGGTTTCTGAATTTGCGTCGCAGCTTTTTCGCCGCACGCATTACGAAGCGACCGATTTTTGGTCGATTTCACCTGAACAACTTTTGATTCACGATCAATCTATCGTTTTAGGTTGTCTAATGTTGCCTGATAACTTTATTGGGTTATTCGGACCCTAATCGTGTCAGGTTCTGATTAGGCGGATTCTGGATGTTACATATGATCTCACCTAGACAGATCTCGGTTTTGTTACCGAACTGGATTTTGGACCCTGTTGGATATTTCATTGGCAACCTATGACCATATCATATGGACTTCAGGTAAGAAGTTTGACATCTATGATCTCTCCTGGACAGATCTCGGATTAGTTACCGGACTGGATCTTGGACCCTGATGGATATCTCATTGGCAACCTATGACCATATCATATGGACTTCAGGTAAGAAGTTTGACATCTATGATCTCTCCTAGACAGATCTCGGCTTTGTTACCGGACTGGATCTTGGGCCCTGATAGATATCTCATGGGCAACCTATGACCATATCATATGGACTTCAGGTAAGAAGTTTGGCATCTGTGATCTCTCCTGGACAGATCTCAGCTTGTTACCGGACTGGATTTTGGACTCTGATGGATATTTCATTGGCAACCTATGACCATATCATATAGACTTCAGATTCTTACCTCGGCCTTGGATTTTCATTTTATGTTTTATTGTTTTTTCTGTTTTTTTTACAATTACAGCTTATAGTAGGACAAGCTTGATCGTTAAACTATTTTGGAGCCATTTATTACTTTTAGCATGCAAATTTAACTGTTTTTACACATCTTTTTGGTTAATGCTCCCAAAGGGCTCCATGTGAGTAGAGGATCACTGGCGATCGAAGGAATTGATGCCAATACGAGGTTTTCTTTTGTTTGAATTTGAATATTATGTGTAAACACGAGAAATAAATTGATGTTTGAGGAGGTAAACTAATATTCTTGAAGGAGGTAATTCCGGGGGTCTAGGTATCCCCCTTTCATTAATCAAAGAAAGATATTACAATGACGCACTTATGAGGCATATCTTCTAAAAGAAATACGTGACCCACATGGCCTTCTCAACACCACCTGGCCAACATGGCCTTCAATACCACGAAGGGGTCTGCCTGAAATTTTTCTCCGTGTCTGTCTTAGATGTTGCTCCATTTCGGGTTGTTTTGTCCTTCATAGAGCCCACCTTCAGGTGTAGATTGAATCTTCGTCATGGATGTCCCTCCTAGGATTCGAACCCCGGTCCTTTGGGTGGTAGACTCATAGTACTACCACTAGACCATTTCGGGTTATCACGTTCATGTTTGGAAAAAAAAAACTACTTTTCCTACGAAGAAAAAGGCTATGCTTAATGAGATCAAGGTTGCTGTCATGTCCGAGATGATTAAATTAATGATATAAGTGTTTCCCGTATCTCTATAATTTAAGAAAGTTGATATGCATAAACTCTAATTATGGGAAAGAATTTGAGAGAACATTTAAAAGAGTTGTTAGATATTTCGATGGGGACTTATTATCCTCATATTAATATGAACCAAAAGGTAGGATGCGGTTTTTAATCAACATATAAAAATTTATTATACCTACTGCTTTAACAACTTTGTTTTGCTATTTGTATTAATAGCTTGGTTGTGGAAATGACTGGAGGCATTTTATGTGTGATGGAAAGTTAATTTATTTCTGTTAGTATTGCCAGAATCAATCTAATATGCATTTTATTACCATGATCTAGAAATCACTTTATTTGTTGTATTAATAGCTTTGTTCTAGGTGAATGGGGTTTGTGTTTGCTCACAAATTTATTCAATGTTATTTGGCGAAGCAAGAAAATGCCTGAAGAATGAAGGAGAAGCATTGTAGTGCCTCTTTATAAGAGTAAAACAGATATTCAAAATTGTTCTAATTATAAACTGATGAATCATACTATGAAAAATTGGGAACGTGTGATTGGAAGAAGGTTGAGACAAGTTTCCAAAGTGACTAAAAATCAATTCGGATGCACGTCAGGTCACTCAACTATTGAGCTATCCACTTGAGGAGAATAATGGAGATTTATAGAGATAAAACGAACCTCCATATGATTTTTATTGATTAGGAGAAGGTTTATGATTCAGTCCCAAGGAGGATTTTGTGAAGAGTTTTGGAGAAGAGACAAGTACATGCACTATATGTTAACATTATAAAGGATATGTATGATGGGGCTTCATTTTATGTAAGGATCCGGTCTGGGAAGACTGACTATATTAACATCAACTTCAGTCTGCATCAAGGTTCAACTTTGAGTCCATTCCTTTTTACTTTAATTATAGATGAGTTGACTAGTCACATTCAGGATGAGATACCTCGGTGTATGTTGTTCGCCAATGATATTGTGTTGATTGATGAGATAAAAGATGGAGTAAATGAGAAGCTGGAGTTTTGGAGACATGCCATAGAGACTAAAGGATTTCGTATAAGTAGGGCTAAGACTGAATATATGGAGTGCACATTTGATGGAAACAACGGTAAAGGACTCGTGGTGAAGATTGGAGATGATAACATTCAGAAAAAAGATTTTTTAGATATTTGGGATTTATTTTGCAACGGGATGGGAAAATTGATGGAGATTTACTCATAGAATGAATGCATGTTGGATAAAGTGAAGAGGGGAATCTACTGTGCTTTGTGATAAGAAAATCTCTTTGAAAGTCAAAGGAAAATATTAGAAAACATGCATGAAACCTTGTGCGCTCTATGCATCAGAATGTTGGCCTGTGAACCATTGACATGTGCAGAGAATGATCGTAACAGAAATGAAAATGCTGAGGTGGATGTGTGATCATACACGGATTCGGATTGATGCGATCAGAGGGAAAGTTGGTATAGCTCTGATAGAAGATAAGATGAGAGAAAATCGCTTAAGATGGTTTCGCCATTTGCAAATGAGATCGGTTGATGCGCCTATTAGAAGATGCAAGATTTTGGATGTTGAATCGGTTAAGAGAGTTGCGAGGAAGACCCAAGAAGTATTGGAATGAAATTATCGGAAGAGATCGTAGTTATTTCGATTTAAGGCCGAGAATGATCCAAAATAAATATGAATGGAGGTAAAAGTTCATGTAGCCGACCCTACTTTATTGTGGGAAAAGGTTTGTTGTTGTTGATCTAGAAACCGCTTTATATGTCTATGGTCTGTGATTTTAGATTATAGAGTCGCAATTTGAATGCTGTGAAATCTATTTATGACCCCTTAAGCTGAATGAAACACATTATGCAGGAATGCTGGAATATCTCTCACCATTTCTACCTGGTCTGTTTCTCTGTCTAACTTAAGTTCTCAAGATTCTAATATAACCATGAACTGATGATTTTATCTAGAACAGTACATGTTCTCGTTTACATTTTTTTGAGCGAAGTTCAGATATTGTACTGCACTCACTTCATGATTCTGTCATTTTGTCTACTGTTATTTGTGATTTTTCTTTCGTTGATATGGATAAATATCCACACCATCCTATATATATTCCTTGAGAAAATCCGTAAAATGTGGTTTCAGAGAACCAGCAAAGCTATTGGCTTAGATTTGACTCAAAAAGTTTTCTACATCTATGTTGTGCGTGGTAAGGAATCAACTTGTAGTTTTTCCTTCAGATACCATTTCTCATGAATTTTAAATAAATTCTACATGCTATCCTGCACAGTAATGATTTCTTCTCCTTATTCCTCGATGAAACTAAGCAGATATGCATTGTGCTTAACTCAACTATCTGCTTCTGCGTTTGATTGACTGTTTTTTATGCAGTTTATTTCGACAGGGGACCATGCAGGTAGACAACAAAAGTGGTCATTCTCTCATTCAATCTTGTGATTTTCTACATACTATCCGAGTTTAATAGATTGTAGCGTCTACTCTTTAAATCGCAGCGTGGTTCTTATAGAATGTGGGGATCCTGTTGTATTCTCTTTAATAATTTTTTCATATAAATAAAACGACATGTCGTGGTTATCACTTTGAACTCCTTAATTCCTCCCAATTATTTATAATGTATTTATGAATCGGTGTAGCATAGGAAGGATGCAATCATCGATAACTTGGGGATACTTGAACACATTGTGCTGATCAAACGACTTCGACCTGCTCCTATGTATCACAATGTTCTTTGTATGTGTTCCACTAAAATTATTTCTTGAATTGCTCTCAGCTTCAATCATTAGCACTGTTCTTACTCCCCAAACATGTACGGTATTTTTCTTCATACATAGATAAAACAGGAAGTAAATCTCCATATTCCAAAAGCAAAATGGGGCATTAAGTGAAGTGGATGTTCTATTAGCTCGTACACAGTGCTTAACTGCATATCAAGTTAGTAGAGATTAGCGGTTGATTTTTGGTTTTTAACTGCATCATCTCCAATGTAGCTTCAATTCCTTGCTTATCTCCAATGTAGCTTCCTTGCTTATCTCATCCGTTCGATATTCCACTTGATCATCTAATTCATAGTGGCAATCTACATGACTTTCAACTTGTTTCTTGATGCATCACAAACTTTTGTATTTTCATTCACTCCTTATTGTTGAAAGGAATAATCGAGAGATAAATTTATTCAGACCCTAGAGCTCTCTTATATAGGAGAAAAGCTCTATGGGTAAATTACAGAAAAAGGGACAAAAGAAACAAATAACATAATTACTCTAACACTCCCCCTCAAGCTGGAGCATATATATCTATCATGCTCAGCTTGGAACAACACAGATGAAAAGGACCTCTAGCAAGAGCTTTGGTGAACATGTCTGCAATCTGCTCTCCTGATGATACATAAGAAGTTGAAATAAGCCCCTTTTGAATTAAGTCCCGTGTATAATGACAATCCACTTCGATGTGTTTTGTCCTTTCATGGAAGGCTGGATTATTGGCTATGAACAAGGCTGCCTGATTATCACATTTAAGATGCATGGGAAGTGGTACTTCAATAGTTAAATCAGTCAAGACCGATTTAACCCACATCATCTCAGCACTACCTTGGGCCATTGCCCTATATTCTGACTCTGCACTAGATCGAGCCACGACAGTTTGTTTCTTACTCTTCCATGCTACTGGTGAGCTGCCAACAAATACAATAAAGCCTGAAGTAGACTTTCTATCATTAGGGCACCCAGCATAGTCTGCATCAGCACAACCTGTGACAGATATAGAGGTATCTTTCCTAAACAGAAGACCGGCACCTGGAGACGACTTCAGATATCTCAGGATCATAAAAATAGCATTCATGTGAGCCTGTCTGGGTTTCTCCATAAATTGACTTACCCTACTGACAGCGAAGGATATATCTGGTCGGGTAATAGTGACATATAACAACTTCCCCACGAGCTCTCTATACCGTCTCTTGTCCACCTCCTCAGATTCATCATCATAGAGTTTGACATTAGGATCCATAGGAGTAGTAGCTGGTCTACATCCTGCCATTCCTGTCTCAGATAACAGATCAGCAACATACTTCCGCTGTGTCATTACCATGCCTTGCTCATTTCTTGCAAACTCCAATCCCAAAAAGTAACGAAGTGTACCCAGATCCTTCGTAACAAACTGCTCACTAAGAAAATCCTTGGCCGCTTGAATGCCCTGCTTATTACTACCAGTGATAACAATATCATCCACATACACTAAGATGATCACAATACCTTGCTGGTCTCTCTTTACAAAGAGAGTATGATCTGCTGTAGATCTGACGAAGCCCTTCTGTTCAATCAACTCTGAGAGCTTCTGAAACCAAGCTCGTGGACTCTGCTTTAGGCCATATATGGCCTTATGAAGACGGCACACCATGCTGGACTCCCCCTCAGCAGCAAACCCTGGTGGCTGCTGCATATAGACCTCTTCCTGCAAGTCACCATACAAGAAAGCGTTCTTGACATCTAACTGAAACAGGGGCCAGTCACGGACAATAGCAACTGCAATGAGAATCCGTAAGGTAGAATGACGGGCTACTGGAGAAAACGTCTCCTGATAGTCCACCCCATATGTTTGGGTGAAGCCACGAGCAACCAACCTGGCTTTGTATCTATCAACCGTACCATCAACCCTATGCTTAACAGTAAAAACCCATTTGCTTCCAACTATGGACGCACCTGGTGGAGGATGTACAACACTCCACGTACCACGTGACTGTAATGCCGCCATCTCCTCTTCCATTGCCAAATGCCATGGACTGCTCTGTAATGCCTCCTGATATGACCTTGGGATTTCCACTGCTGATAACCCAAGGACGAACTTGCGAAACTCCGGGGACAACCGCTCCAAACAGGCCTGTGATGCAAAGTCCATCCCATATTTGGGATTCATTGTCCGTGCACGCTTTTGCCTTCTATGGGCAATAGGAAGATCAAGATCATCAATTGGAGTAGTGGTAGTAGCATCTGTGCCCTGTACATCTGTCTGCGCATGCAAATCACCCGTGCCATTAGTAGTACTCAAATGTTCATTACATACCTCGGGCGTGCTGGATGATGGAGAAGGCACATGAGCAGAGGGTCGACGCTGATAGACCTGAGGATAAAAAATAGAAGGTGGTGGTGGAGGTGGTGGTGGTATAGGCTGTGGTGGTGGTGGTGGAGGTGGTGGTGGTATAGGCTGTGGTGGTGGTGGCGGCAGAGTAGAGCATGGAATAGATGGTGGAGGAGGGACATAGATATCATCTCCTTCGTCTGACTGAGTGAGGTTGTCACCTGTAGGAGAGAAATACATAATGGATTCAAAGAAGGTGACATCAGCACTAACATAGTACCGTCGTCTAACTGGATCAAAACACCGATACCCTTTTTGGATTTTGGAATAACCCACAAAAATGCATTTGACAGCTCTGGGAGAGAGCTTGTCAAGACCAGGAGAGAAGAGATGAACAAATGCAACGGAGCCAAAGACGCGAGGTGTTAGTGAGAAAAGATCCTTCTCGGGAAACGCAGTCAAGAATGGGATCTTCTCTCCTAACACTGATGAAGGCATACGGTTGACCAGATAACAAGCAGTTAGAACCGCATCCCCCCAATAGGAGTGAGGGGCACGACTCTGAATCAAAAGGGTCCTGGTAATGTCCAACAAATGACGATGTTTCCGCTCAGCTACCCCATTTTGTTGGGA